>QFEU01004635.1:0-21915 GCA_003316345.1 Tricholoma terreum | reverse complement strand
CGGGCGAGCACGGAGGAACAACAGGGCTCATACATTAGAGGAGTCGACTCGTCTCACAAATTCTCGCTTTCATCTTTGAAACATTCACTACGAGCAGAATCAGGAGTCCTAGGCTTTGAATGGCCGTGGTGGGTTTACGAGCGCGGATGGGAGTGGCCGCAACTTGTGCATCAAGTGAATTGGTCTGCGAAGCCGCGCCACGAGTACATCACAAGTGGTAATGAAACCCGGTTTATATCTCCATTGAATCCTATCCAATCAGCCCACCTGGAACTGCCTCGGGCAGGCCGAAACTGGTTCTGGTCCTCATCCACGTCTTCTGGGCAGCTGGACAGCCAACCTCAAGCCCACTCAGACCCATCACCCTCCGATTTTCAGAAGGACCCCCACCCCCCAGAGACACCTCCGAGTCGGCGAAAACCTTCCCGCGATTCAGAATTAGATCCTGATGTAATATCGCTAGACATCATCCATCGACTGATGCAGAATCCTGTCTTGTATGAACCTCTCCGCACTCCGCGGTATCCCATTGTGCTATGTCACGGTAACCAGAGTCGTGTTCAACGATCTAGTACTTCCAGGCTGATCAAGATCATACATACCAGGGCTGTATGGCTTCGATACTAGAGGACCATTAAAATTCCCTAGCATGCGAATGCATTACTGGTCCAATATTCTAAATGTCCTCCGCGATACAGTTCGCGCAGAGGTAATAGTCACTTCTGTCCCTGGGTCAGCTTTTCGCATTTTTCAACGCATTTGTGCTGAATTCTTTTGCAATTTCATTACTTATTTGAATAGAACTGGTTCCGTTGTATCTCGTTCGGAGAGACTTGATCAGCAATTACAGCAGATGGCACGGGGCCGCGGAATCAACCTCCTTGCACACTCGATGGGAGGCCTAGATTGCCGGCATCTGATCTCACATCTGAAACCACAGGAGTATTCTCCTTTATCACTTACTACGATCAGCACGCCACATCGTGGAAGCCCATTCATGGATTGGTGTGCGGTATGTCATTGTTTCCCGACCTTCACAGTAGTCACGAAATTTAATTTTTCCTGGTCAGGAGAACATTGGAATCGGCAAACTAAGTCAACTAGAAGGGGATCTAGCGAAATACAGGAACCTCGACATGTCGGAATCACCTACCCGTCCAACCCCCCCTCAAGAAACCCCCAAGTCAAAGTTTGGCCTCCAATCCGATACGCCGTCCTCACTTTCACTCTCTTCCCTCCCTTCTTCCTTCACAACACTCCTTCTCTCCATTGTTGACTCTCCCGCATACGCCAACCTAACCTCAGCATTCCTTAACGACGTCTTCAATCCAGCGACTCCTGATGATCCATTGGTCAAGTATTTCAGCGTTGCGAGTCGCATGGGTGGTGTAAACATCTGGCACCCACTTTGGTTGCCAAAGATGGTGTTGGATGGTGTCGAGGAAAAGCAACGGGCCAAACTAAAGGCAGCTTGGAAGGCAGTAAATGGGGATGGAGAGTTTGTTGGGAGAGAGAATGGTAGTGTTCCTTTGTGGGCTCAGGAAAGGGAATGGGGGAACGATGGGTTGGTGACGGTGCAAAGCGCGAAGTGGGGCGAGTTCCTGGGCTTTTTGGAAGGGTGTGATCGTAAGTCGAAATGTTTGCGTTGATGATTGACTGACCTTCGATTGTGTTTGCCAGACTGGGAGATGAGAGGTGCACGGGGGATCGAGTTCGGTGTGGATCTACCCGCCTTCCCAGCCATCGGGCTGGGGGTGAACACTGCTGGCCACCGGAATCCATCGAATGGTGATAGCTGGGGTTTAAATCAATGGGGTCGGGTGGTAGGCGGATGGAGGAAGGAGGAGAAATTGAACCCCACTCGTACATTAGAGGAACGTGCACGGGAAAGGGCGCGAGATGATGCAGTAGTAAAGTCGTCCACGGACAAGCTATCTGCGGTGCTGGATTGGGTGTCGGAACAGGTGCCGACCCCATCTACGGGTCAAGTACTGGCGGATGTGAAGGCGAAAACGGCACAGGCCATTGCGGAGATCCGGGGAGAGGTGAAGGACGGTCACAAACAGCTCGCGGAGGCGAAAGCGAAGCGTAACGAGCTGGAGACGAAGGAGGACTTGAAAAGATTTTATGTGGCATTGTCAAGGAAGCTCTATGATGAGGGATTGTGAGGGTAGATTGGTCAGTAGTTTCTCTGTATTGGTGTCATACGTACATTTATTAATGTCATGAACTCGTGGTACACTATGCGAGGGAGGGAGATGGCCGTGGCATACATATTAGGTGCTCATGTATGTAGTACGGACACCAGCTGTTCCTCAATGGGACCACCCTAGCAAATCTACCTACCTACCTACCTATGATTGCCGGTTTCGCTGACGCTCCTCAATGTCCAATTCGCAAAAATGCCAGTCTTTAGTATCATTCATGAAGTGGATGCCAGCTATTATCTTTAGCATCCACCCGTATCACCGCACAAGAAATTGGCATCCGAGGTTGTATCACCATCTGCTCCACCTCACCAAGACACGTAGCCTGCTCCTTCTCTACCTCTTGGTCCTCCTTCGCCAGTGTCGCCACCTCAACGCCCTTATATCCTAATTAGATCGCCAAGGTTGACGATTTCTAACACAAATGGGGACGAGCTTAATGAGGACCGTTATAAGATGGATAAGGATGCTAAAAATGATGAGGGATCGTCGGAGTCCGAGTGGGGGAAGCCGCATTACTTATAGAGATAGTTCGGGGCGGTTATCGTGGACATCCATAAGATGTTTGATTAAGTTCGCCCGCGCCGCACGGGGCAAGCTCCAGTTGAGAGTCTGTATTTCAGTTGGTCATGAACGCTGGCAGCTATGCAAAATGTCGGTCGCGTTTCGCAGCCGTCGTGTTGTCTTGGAGATCGACCAAGGGTGGCTGAGCCTGACCAGGGTATGTATTGGTGAATAGTTCAGTTCAATGGGGATCTGACGCGTGCCTGAACTCAAAACCAGAACTCCCGTAACCTCGGAGAGCAATCGATTAGCCTATCCTTGAGCTCCTTTCGAACCGTGTTCAGTTGCTTCGTTGCAACACGGGCCTATGCGGGACGCAGAAGCTGCCTGATCAACTGACCACTGTTACTCGCTACAAGCTTGCAATTGATGCATGTGCTAGAGAAATCAGATTGGAGCTACAAATTGGAGCCTTTTGGTCTCGAGACTTGAAGCCAACTTTTGCTCAGTGTCAACGGTTTCGCACAACTTGAACTGCAGTAAATTCGAGCCCTCAACAATGATCACAATTGCTCTGCTCATTGCCTTAGTGGCGTTAATCACACCTGGCTATGTCCAAGCCCTTTGGCCCATCCCAAGTTCGCTTCAAACAGGGACCTCCTTCCTTACCCTCGCTCCGTGCTTCGATATCACCCTCAACATCCAGAATGCACCCCAAGACCTCCTCGACGCCGTCGCCCGAACTAAAACTTATATCTATACCGACAAGCTCCAGCGGCTCATCGTTGGACGCGGACAAAACTCCAGCGCTGCGTTGGAACGCGCACCCCTTCTGGACCAGCTCACCATCTCTCTCAATGCCCCCAAAGTCCCTCGTGACATTGCATTGGAGGCTGTCCAGCCACTGGCAGCGCGCAGCGAGGGATATTCGCTTCATGTGCCCGACGATGGGAGTCCTGCAGTACTGACGGCAGATTCGACGCTTGGCCTTTTCAGAGGCTTGACCACGTTCGAACAGCTCTGGTATGACCCCGGAGGAGTGACGCACAGCCATCAGGCTCCAGTTGTGATCGTGGATGATGTTCCTGCATATGCAAGTCCGTATACTCCGTCTTGGATGATGTGGCTGATGTGCTCAATGTAGCAATATCGAGGGTTCATGCTTGACACGGCGAGGAACTTGTGAGAGATCCTTATATGCAGCTTAGAGCATGAAATAACGTCTTCATCAATACACCAGTTTCCCCGTCGCCGACATCAAGCGAACTCTCGATGCCATGAGTTGGGTCAAAGTCAGTGACGCGACCACTTTTCGATTCATGTATGTTAATCGCCATGTAAGATCAATACGTTCCACTGGCACGTCGTCGATTCGCAGAGTTTTCCACTGGATATCCCCGATTTTCCTGAACTCGCAGAAAAGGGAGCCTATTCATCAAGCGAGACCTACTCTGCCATCGACGTGCAGGACATCGTCTCATATGCCGGTGCAGTGCGTATTTCCTTCTTTCCACGCGCTGCCAACTAACCTCATCCTACTCAGCGTGGAATCGACGTGCTGATGGTGTGTTCACCCTATTCACCCGTCCTTTCTATCTCATACCTCCCCCTCAGGAGATCGACACCCCCGGCCACACCGCCATCATCTCCACCTCCCACCCAGAACATATAGCCTGCGCCTTCTCTACCCCCTGGTCCTCCTTCGCTGGTGAGCCCCCTGCAGGCCAACTCCGCCTCGCCTCACCGGCCACCTCAAACTTCACCGCCGCTATCATCTCGTCAATCGCCGAGCTCCTGCCATCGACGATGTTCAGCACGGGCGGTGACGAGATTAATCAGAACTGTTATGCGACGGATAATGAGACGCAGGAGGATCTGAAGAGTAGTGGGAGGACGCTGGAACAGGCGTTGAGTACTTTTGTGGAGGCTAATCATGGGGCTCTAGCGCAATTGGGGAAGACACCGGTGGTTTGGCAGGGTCCGTTCGGTCTGTTGCGTTGAGAGTGATGTTGCTTAATGTTTGTGTCGTAGAGATGGTTCTGGACCACCAAGTGAATCTGCGGAATGATACTATCGTCATGTTCGTTCGTCTCACATGTTTATTTTGTGCGACTGATCATACATTTTTGTTTTCTAGGGTGTGGATATCTTCTGTGCACGCCGCGTCAGTAGCCGCCAAAGGCTTTCACATTATTCACGCCCCTTCCGATTATTTCTATCTTGTACGTACGCTACTCTAATGATTTACTGCCAATCGCAAACGAACTGTAGGACTGCGGCGCGGGAGGATTGCTAGGCAACAATCCTGGAGGGTATGTCTACATCTCCAGCTTCCAACAACTGACTAACCCAGCGCTTATTCTCCGAAATCAGAAATAGCTGGTGCGCCCCATACAAAACGTGGCAAAAGGTGCAGTGGCCGTACCCCGCACACACAGTCAATTTACAACGATCTCTTTCAGGCCTACACTTTCGATCCCCAGGCGAATCTGACAGAAGAACAAAGCTCCCTCGTTCTTGGAGGTAAGTCCTCACAGACACACTCCAAAATTTCAGTACCTCGTTAATTTTTGTCCTTGACAAATCCAGGACAACAGCTTCTGTGGACCGAACTATCTTCACCTGAGAATCTCGACCCTATCGTGTGGCCACGCGCTGCCGTTTCCGCCGAAGTACGAGCTCATAGATTCACCCAGTAACATTTACATGACATCACTCATCCGGATCTGCATTTCTTTTGTTTAGATATTCTGGACAGGAGCAAATCTCCCAGATGGCACACCTCGTAACGTGGAGACTGCACTGCCGAGGCTACATGATTTGCGCTACAGGATGGTGCAGCGAGGAGTTAGAGCGATTGCGTTGCAGCCGCACTGGTGTGCGTTGCGCCCAGGGATTTGTGATCTGACTGCTTAGACGGAACTCGTAAGGCTGGGACTCAAGTGCGGGAGAGATAATAATGGATCCCGGATGGTGTGGATATCCATGCGACTAAGTAGCCTGTACAACTAGTCGAGCTTTTATCCTTGATTCAAGAGTATCACCGAGTTAAGGGGCCATGGGCCAAGCTGCAAGCAGGTTTCTCTGTGAAAACAATAACCAGACCTTGTGTAACCTCGGAATATAGGAACTGAAGGAGGGAGAAATGAGAATTTTTTTGGTCAGGAAACCGTCCTTACTCAGCGGTCGAGAAAACTGGTTTCAGCATTTTTCGCTGCTTGCGATGACGTCCACCTTGCGGAATCATTAAGTTGACATTTCGCGTGAAATGAACAAAAGGCATGCATGATGCAACGTACCCAGCGTCGACAGAGGGCTGTCCCCAAAAAGGATGCGGTTTGAGCTGGATGCAGCCTTGCTTCAACATTGATCTGAGGGATGTACTTGATACGTGCCCTTACATGACACAAGAGACAAGGCAGGTTTTTCCTGTGATAACAAAGGAGAGAAATGATGGAAGAAATGATCCCTTTTACGGGCGAGGGGATAAAATAGCACACAAAACATGAAGATGTGTGTAAAGATAAGTCCAATAGCGAGGGCGTTCGTTCGTTTTCTCATGGGCATATGAATAGGTCAAACGGCGCCCCCGACAACCCAAAGGGTTAGTCAGAGGCGCCCAATTCAGTTCGTATTCTCGAGGTACACCTGTACACAATGAACTAGTGGTGGGACTGGTGGGAGATCAAAAATACACGAGCGAGTGATCAAAAGAAAAGACGCTACGAGAGTGTGAGAGTCAGGGAGAAAGATAAAAGGTAGAAAAACCCTTACCTAGGAGAGTGCGAGAGGCAGAGAGGATTTGAGACAACAAACTCTCTGCGGCCCACACTTCTCACTAGGAATAGGGGGTGAAACGTCATGTGCGTCCAAGCGATGGAAAAAGAGAGTTCAGCGTGAACTTTCGGGCGCGCGGCGCTGGAGGAGGCTCAAGCGCGAGACCTCGCGTGCATGTGGTGCAGTGTGTGGCATAAGCGTCGCCACGGCATACCGCTCGCCATTGGACTTGCGTAAACGGGCTTTAAACTCGAACAATTAGAGTGAAAATGAATCATTTCACTATCTTTTCTGACAACATGTTTACGGTCACAGTATCGCCGCGTGAAGGCATTTGCAGAACTGGATGCAAATCTTTAACCAGACCAAAGCTTGGCTCTTGAGGCATTTTTTGGGGCCGATGCAGGAGAATTCACTGCACAGGAGCTGACAGATCTTGAAGAAAGATTTCGCAGGCACGAATATTTTGCAATATGCCTCTCGTGAATACATTTACCACCCAAGCCCAGATAAGTACTTCTTATGTGTTTCCTTTACAACCCGAGTAGCCAGCGCTTTGAGCTCAGCCGGCGTTGAGGGATCGTCTCCCCCCCCGTGAATGTGGATGCACGAGGAATGGAACGAACACTAGCAAGGTATGGTCTCATGAGCATTTCCCATTCACGATCAGACCGGGAAACGGTCGTAGCAGCTGCTCACCTTCTGGTCAAAAATGCCAATGCCTCATTTGCCCTGTCTTCGATGTCTTGATAACTAGTAACCGGCTCTTTGAACTTGTTAAGACAACTCTCGGCCAACGCCAGCGCAGCTTCCCACTGGTCAGTCGATTTGTGGCCGCCGGTGTTCTTCCTTTCCTTAGTATGTTCCGAAGGCTACAGGTAGAGTCAATCAGTCTGTGAAAAACCATACTTTTGAGAAAGAGGTTGGAGTATTCCGTCCTGTCTGCTGTCCAGGCGACAAACCCACCAGCAGATATGTTAGCGATATTATACTGCAGACTGACTAACATTGTTGGATTTTGCCTTGTTTTTGCTTTTTGTTATACTTGCACGTAGACCATCCATATAGGCCGACAGAACAATGCCGAAGATCTTGTTAGAAACTGGGGGGAAAGTCAACTTCATGCGACTTCCAAGAAGAAAGATACATACCGTCCATCATGTCAGCAAATGCAGTGGTCCTCTTGTTGTTGATAATTATGGTCTCATCAAAACAGAATTGGTTGGTGGGGGGATCATATGAGTAGAATTTGAATTCGATGAGATTGGTCAAAAGGCCATAAATACGCAATCCCTCGAAATCGATTAACTTGTTTGCTTCAGCAGCGGCTGGCTGGAGGCTCAATGCTGAATATACATATATAATATGAAGACGCACATAGAAGTTCGAGGAACAGTTGGGCCAAAGCATTGGCATCTGGCATGCCAAGCTTAAACTCGATGATAAAGAAGAGGACTCCGCCGATCATGAAGATCTACCAAAAAATATCTGTTACAGAATCCCCACACATGAAATCAAGTAGGGACCTCATGCTCAACTTCGCCTCCAGTCGAGTACCTGGTTTCCATCATTGTCTGCTCCGGCTTGTCGATGACTCGACCTTGAAATAATGCCACCATCGGAACAATATACTCCATCATTCACCATTAAATAGTGCAAAGTGCATGTAGCCACTGTTTTGTCGACATACTGGATCTAAAATTCTTACGCGTGCCTCCCCCCTTGTTTGATCGACCTTCTCGCGATAGACGTCCTGCCAACGCCAAGCATTTTCGAACATGGCCTCATGCAATGATGGCGGAAGGTGATACTTGGCGGTTGTGAAAGTTTCGAGTTCGAGCTGTTCGATTTGTTGTGGCAGACCAAATTGTGCGGCAAAATTGGACCATTTGGCGACAGAGAAGGATGGAAGATCGGTTCTGGCCTTTTTGAAGGTAGCGGTGGTGATCTTGGCTTCGTTGGCAATATGGGCGATGAATGTGGCAAGTTCGTCGCGATCGAATTGCAAAAGGCCATCAATCAATCCTCTATCCATATTGATCGATTCAGCGAGGTCGTCGACATCGATATCATCTCTGCTTCGCCTGGTCATGGCCTAGGAAGATGGTGGACGGAGGCAAGGATGAACTGGTCACAGTCACACCTTGCTGTCTCGTTCTACCCCACTTGCTCCTGCTCTGTCTTACTCCCCATCGATCTGTTCCGTCTGACTTGACACGCTGATTCAATGTATACCTCGCTCAGATGGTACTGCGTTGTGATCTTTGACTTCAGCGGTTTCAACTCGACGCTGAATTGTTATCGATGTCAACAACGTCCTCAAAGTCGCCCCCCCTTGTTTTTTCCCCCTCTGCCTTGCTCCAAGGCGAGACGGAGGTGGATTTCACTCTGAAGGTGGATGCCTTGTTCAGCATTACACAACGACCTGAGTGATATACTTGGTCTCCTCAGTTATATCTATTCTAACATGTCCTTCAAGTTTTCGCTCTCATAATATCACTCTATCACTGGGTGCAGGGCAAGATACCCCAGGAGTGGTATTATGGAGATATTTTGGAAGTATTCTTAATACTGTCACTATACTTCTGGGGAAAGTATTTTGGCAGAATGTTACAATTTTACAATAATACTTCATTACATCCTAAATGCCAACAGATTCTCACAATACTTTCAAAATACTTCTGATGCAGTATTTTGACATTATTAAGAATACTTCCAAGATACCCTCATAATACTTCTCCTGGGATATCTTGCCCTGCACCCAGTGTATCAAGCAACAAACAGTCTACGTTCTCACCGGCTTCTGTGGAGGACCATCCGTTCTCAGGCTCTGCGCCAGCATTTTCTCTTTATCATTCAACTTGTATCTGCTGCTATCATTGTCATCCTCCTCAAAGAACACCAAATGGCTATGGACTCGGCTCTGTTATCTCCCTCTTCATCGCCACCAACATTGGTCAACAGACACTAGGAGAGACTACGTGGGACGATAGCTGCGTCTCGACATTGCGGACATCGATTGCATCGTGCGATAAGACGGTGGCTTCACCAATCGTCGGCCCCCATGATCGCTAGTACCTCGCTCTGAACTTCCCCCAAGCCGCCCAGAACTTTCTCCGATTTGTTCCGAAACTTGAGGTTCGGACAGCTCTCCAAACCTAGCCCTCACCCTGGTTATACTCTGCCTGGGTTCCACTTCGCCATTGCTCGGGTAGTTCTGTGAAGGCTCATCTGCATCATTACGGTTTTTGCGTATCTCTGACAGGCCTGACCGGCTCAGGCGTGTTTGCAAAGCCCCAGCCCCAGGATCAGTTGACCTGCGTACATGTCTAGTCCTTGCGGGGGTCTGTGGTGCAAAGGACCTCCCGCTATCGAGCCCGAATTCTTCATGCTGGTGCATGATGTCTGCAGGACCAGATTCAGCGGCAGCAGATTCTGATACGGACCTTCCAAGCTGTAGAAGCAGAAAGTCAAATTAGCGATTCATATCCGTAGCTCGTCAAGGTCAGAATAGGAACTCACGTGAACTTGAGTTGTTTCCTGGTCTGGAGCATTCATGTTTGCATTGATCATCGGCATCATTGACACTGATCGGTTCATCCTCAAGGGGACAGACTTCGGCACATTGGGCGAATCAATAGTAGCTGGAGTGAGATTCCTGATTTGTCTGTGAGCACATCGGGTTAACTCAGCTCAGGGGAGAAGACCAACTTCGTCGACTGGAGGGTCGTAAGAACCTGCTTGGCAGCATTCAGTGCCTGTTTTTTCTCCAGTTTGTTGTTAAGTGAGGACTTGCGGAATGGGCTGCCAGTGATGACTCAGTCCCACATACTCATAGCTTGGTAATTGTATAAAGTAGGTACCTTGTAATGTGCTGCATGGAAATCTTAACGCCTGCTGTAATCAGTTCTTGTCGATATGTTCCAGTATGAGCCAGCGCATCCAGTATTTTGCAAGCATTGACCACATTGCTCGCTATGTGGTTGGTTGCCAAACGAAGCAGCACTGGCAAGATCCCATCATCTATCAAGGCTTTGCGGCCAGGGTCAGAATTCTGAGCGATCAGTTGGCAGATCTGGATGACAGATTCTCTGCACTTGGCGTTAGTGATGCTATGTTGAGGACTAGACAGAGGGATGCACGTCATCGGTGGATTCAATCAACGCAAGAAACTAAAGTTTCCCACCTCAACCACTCAATGAGAGGGCCAGTGATGCCACTTTCGATGATTATCGAGTGGGAAGATTGCCGGGCGATGTCAGTCAAAAGACCAAGGGATGCAGTATAGACCTCCAATGAGCGATATACGTCCTCTAAGATGTCACAGAGAGCAGGAAGGCTGTCAAGTACAAGCTGATCAGCATGGTCTGGAGCTGCTGAGAAAAGTGTTGCCAAGGCATGGATGCTGGCATGTTGTGCGCCTTTCTCGCCATTCCTGAAGCGCAGTTTTGAGTCGATATCAATCGAAGCGAGGTATTTCACAGGCTTACACTGAGACCCATGCTAGGGAACTACCAATACCTTCTGTCATCATTCTTCCGGAACGGAAGGGCGATTTGTTTGATAGCACTTCAACAATCTCCGACGAGATACGCCGCAGGGTCACATCACGACTTTTCAAGTAGTTGCCCAGGACGGGGACGAACTGGGGCTCATCTGATAGCCAGTCTTTTTCGTCCTCCGTGGCATCATTTGCGCTGACACGAATTTCCTGAAGATAAGCCCTGGTGATGGTAGGCTCCTTAACGCTTAGAAAATGACGCATCAGCAATTGGAATATCAGAAAATCGAACTGCCTACCTGAGCGCTCTGACAAGGATGTCGGCCCGTCTGATGTCTATAAGTTGAGGTACCATGTCCGGCGCCAAGTGACGGAGAAGATTACACACGGACGGGTTGCGTACCCTGCCTGCATCAAGTAACATGGGGAGAAGTTCCAGAAAAGTAGAACTTCTGGAGACCCTGGGATCGCTGCCTAATGATTGACATAGTATCTGCGAAAGATGACTATCCGGGTCACTAGGGGGGTAAACATCAGAATTGATTTTGTATCACAGAGTTGAGGGCTAACTCGAATAAAGAAAATAATTCTTCGGCAAGCCCCTCATCGAGAATGATGGCATGACTCAAATGCGAAACAATGGTGTAAAGTAATTTGAGAGAAAGCTGTCGCTGCGATGGGTTTCGGTGTAATCTGATAGCAACGAGGAAAACCTCTGCCTCCATGAGTTTCTTATGTTCGTGGGAGCTGCCTTTGGACAGAAGCTGAGTGATTGCATCTACAGCTGCTGCAACCAGAGCAGGGTTGCCATACCTAGTTGAAATGATCGGTACACTGTGTAAGAGGGCGAAATGACACGCAGCTCACTCTATGATATACAGGAGTTCGGCTTCATTTCCACTAGATATAAATGCAGATCCTGACAGGGAAACAGCTTCACAGGGACATGCATTCAGACGGATGCTTTCATGGCACACGAAAACAATACATACCTTGAGCAATTGTCCCCAATCCATAATCAGGAGGATCATCGAGGCGATGCATCAAGGCAGGAAACAAATTAAGTCGGGCTTCTTCTGAAGTCTTTGCCATTGTGCCAATTGCGTCCACTGCGGACTGCCGCACAATCTCGCGATGATCACTAATGGAAGTTGCGCTTAAAAGTGTTATGGTGCGTTTGAACAAAATTACATACCTCAGACTTTCGAATAAAATGTCGATCTCAGCTCGGACTGACAAGAAAGGCGCAGCCTTAGGAAGAAGATAGCACCACAGATCTCGGATGGCGTCATCCTCATCAATTGCTGGATGAAGTTTTGAGATAATCCCGGTCTTTGCCATGTTTTCCGTATTGCCGTGGCGAGAATCGACTCCATTCCTGATTGCCGTGGCGGCAGCTGCACGAATGCGAGGCTCTCTGTGACTTAGAAGAAGAGGAATCATGGACGATCCGCCGTCATTGTGACTGAATGAAGGGCCCAAGACCGGAAGAATACAATCAGCAGTGAATATAATCAAGTCATCCTTGCCATGCTTGTCTGCCTGCAAGATTGCTGGGAGGATGTTTGCGTCAACGATACGCCTGCGGACCATCTCATCAGACGATTGGATGAAAGTCCGAAGTTCGGCAATGACGGGTGCCCTGACACGAGGGTCCTCATTTTCAAATAGGTGAAAGAGCTGAATATAATCCCCATCCGATACAAGGTCGCGCGCCAGAACTCGTGAGAGACAATTGGCAGCCACCTCGCGTAACGCAGGAGTTGCACCATTCAACCGTGGTAGTAAAGCATGCCGCAACCTTGTTCTATCGTCCGGATTTCCGCCTACAATGACGGCAACGGACCTGTTCGCTGCCACACGGATGTGCTGCTGGTGATGGCTATTTACTCATCAGTTATGTCCAGTGTCAATGATCTAAAATATGCTCACTCCACCAAAGTCAATATCAGGTCCACTTTTCCTGCGCGAACATAATCAAGTGCAAGCTTCGGGATAATCGTAGACGACAGTTGCAGCTCCGTTTGTCCGAGAACTTGCGCGTCACTCCCGATTAGTCTCTCTAGGATGTCTGCGTCAAGTAGGTATTTTCTCTCGTGCGTGGACCCATTCGCAATACTTTCGATAGCGGCAGATGCTCCTTCACGAATTTGAGGCTCTCCGCAAGTTAAAAGCTGAAAGATGACATCCACATGGCCGTTGTAGGCCAGAGTGAGTCCCAACGAAGGTAAAGCAAATGCGACAAAGCTGATTGCTTCGGGGTTGTCGGTACTGGAAGATAAAGATCGGATGAGAAAAACAACATTAGCCCTCTCCAGGGACTCTTGGTACTCTCGATTCGAAATTCTCTGCCTGAGAGCAAACAGCGCCCCGGTTTGAATGCGTCTATGGGAATGGGAGACAAGCTCGAAGAATGTCGTGAAGTCATTAAGTTGTGCAAGGTCGGGACCGATCCAATCTTGGATAGCTTGGACTGCATACTCTATCAGAACGTCCGACGCGAGCAGAAGACGGTCTAAAATGACGTTTCGTAAAGTCTCTCGGTATTCAATATTCGTGTACGAAATGCTGGCTAATGCAGCGCGCGTTGCACTCTCCACTTGAGGGATTTTGGAACTGTGTATGCGGTAAGTACATTGTCATGATGAAAGTGGTGTTGAACACATACTCGAGCAGTTGAAGTAGTCCGGAGCACGCATCAGATGATTTTGACAGGAACGGCGCCAACCGGACGAGAATTTTTCGGGAAGTATCCAAATCATCGAGAGAATTTGCTTCCAGGGCCTGCTTCAGTGCATTAAAAGCATCGGCAGCGAGCAGCACATCGCAATTCGGGTTATTACTCTCACAGATGAGGTGGATAGCTTGTAGTGCCGCTTGTCGTAATCCAACTCGAGGGTGGCTTAGAAGGCTGACAAGCTGGCGAGTAAAGCCAGTTCCTGCATTTACCACCTCTATTGCCATGTGAGACACCGATTGACACCCGATGACAATGCAATCCTCGTACGGAGAGCTGCATAGCTCGAAGACAACACCAAGAAGGTCATCGCGAACAACTTTCGCGCGAGCGGCAGGTGTGTTGGAAATAGCGTCGCTCCAAACTCGGTGAGCAGCGGTGCGGATACGCCGTTCAGGGTGGGAGAGTAACTTCGCAATCTTAGTAAAATCACCCGCAGCCGCCCAGTCCTTACAGAAAACTGGCATTGCATAGTCGCAAAGTTTGAGAGAACTTTCCTTGGCGAAGTTGAGTTTCGAAAATACTGAATATAAACAAGCACGATCTTCGACGGTCGAGTCGACGATCTTTATGCACGCCGTAAGGCAAGCATTTGATACCACTGTTTCGGCATGGTCCAAAAATCCTATGACCTTGGAAAGTTGTTTCTTACGTGCATGCGGAACTGCTAGTACTGGCAAAAGCTCGCAAATCAGCTTGTTGATCGCGTAGGATGGTTGAGTAGGTGGCTCGTCAAGTCGACGCAACAGTTCCGCTTTTACGAAGACGTCATGTATCGTAACATCTTGTTTCATGGAGCATGTGCGCAGCACCTCGATGACTGCAGTATTGATCTTTGGGGTTGGATCACCGAGTCGACGTATAAGCCAAAGGACGTTATCAGTGCGGCGACATATCTTGTCTGCGAGAAGGGGAAGAAGGTTGACGAAGAAGTCGACGATGTCAGATGGTGGCGAAGGTAGCTGATACTCTTGATCTAGAAGGCTAAGCGTGTTTGCTTCCACAAGCCCATGTCGTGTTCGGTCCGAGTGCTGTGCCTCGAAGATGATCTTTGGTAAGGCAACTCGTCGGATAGAGTCGATTCTGTGAGTAGCAAGCGGAGAGATGGAGTTCCAGAGGCTGTTATTAAAACAATCTCCAATGATTTTTGGGGCCATTTCTTCGATGAATGCCACCGCAGGATGGTATGGGTCGGACGATGATTCGGGAATTGGAACCTCGGGTACCACCCTGGCCAGAGCATCATAAGCAGCTTTCACGACTATTGTGTCTGATCTAATCATCTGCCGCAGAGAGCTAATGGCCAGCCGATTGACATAATTGTTTTTCTGGATAAGGTAGTCCGCCAGTCGTGGACAATCTCCACACAGGGCAAGGGCTTTTGCCATTGGGGGGGACGAGACAACATCTTCTGCAAATCGCATGACCGGGTCGACGGGTTGGTTAGAGACCGAGATAAGTTGATGTAGCTTGGGGAGTAAGAACGGAGCTATGTCGTCAGCTTTGAAACGGACAAGCGACGGTTGTACATCCTTGAAGCCATTGATACATGTCGACACATTGTCCATAGCGTGTTTTCTGATCCGGGGGCTCGAGTGACTGGTGGTAAGTAAGATTGGTATGGTTTGCTGAAGATTGGCAGAGGCGACTTACGTCAAATGCTCCACAACTGCTCTAGGACTCAGTGAGGTAAAGCTATCTTCGATGTACGCTGCAGACAAAGTTCTGCATGATCAAATGATTGAAACTCAGGAGTGCGTTACCCTCAATCGCTTTGAACATACCTATTCCGCCTGCGTAAGTCCTCGCGAAGTTGGATCTCTTGGGCCCTCTTGGCAAGGACATCCCTGTCTCGCTGTACGATGGCAAGGTCGTGTTGAAGACTACTTCGTTCCGCTCTCAGGCGATTTGTTTCTGTCCAATTCTCAGCTTCCTGCCGGAGAACGACTTGCTTTTGCTCTTCCATCTGTTGTCGCTCCCTGTTAAGCTCGGCTTGTTCCTCCTGCCGCTTTGTGACCCATGCTTGGAACAATTGCTGGAGTTCCCTACACAAGTAGGTGAGTCCGTATAACAAACAAGAGGCAGGAATCAGCTTGGTACTGACTGCTGACGAACGGCCAGAGCCTGTTCTCCAGCAGCTGTTCCAGCGGTACCGGGAGAATATATACTGTCTGCAGACTGAGCCATGATAATGTTATCAGCACAAGTTGCATTACGCTGGAGGATCAACACTGACAGACATAGTTGACAACGGGGGTGGGTATTCAGCGGATGGTGCACTGGCAGATTCAGTGATGATAAGACGACAAGGTTGGCACACCTAAGACATGGTGGCGCCGTGCTTCACATGTCAAACTGACAATCGCTGCTGACTGCCCCCCATTCCGAGGCTCCTTGAAACGTTACGTCAAAATCAAAACTTTTGCAGCGAGAAGAATCTGTGGATTTTCGTTATTAATATAGCTATTAATAGTATTATAAGGAAAATCCACGGATTTTCCCGGCCACAAAATTACTCATTTTGGCTTCATTCTTGGAAAACCTTAACGTTCCAAGGATTTTCCATCAGTTTTCCTTGCCCCGAAATAGTGGGGTGCCAGCAGTGGATAGTAGGTAAAGTCCTGGCGCTCAACAGCCTGTTCCGTTTGGGCATCACTTTGCTATGTAGTCCATAGCACAAAATTTGACATGAGTGTCGCGATACGGTGGTTTTGGGTGGCGATTGAAGCCAACGCCCCCCAAGTTGAAGAACTGCAGTAAATTCGAGCCCTTAACAATGCTTAGAATTGCGCTGATCACACCTGGCTATGTGCAAGTCACCCTTCGAGCACGGACTTCCCTACGCTGTGCTTCAATATGATCACCCTCAACGTCGACAATGCGCCCCGAGACCTCCTCGATGCCGCAGTGCGCAGCGAGCGATATTTACTTCGGGTGGCCGACAATGGAAGTCCTGCGGTACTGACGGCGGATTCGACATTTGGGCTATTCAGAGGCTTGATAATAGTCTCGATACCAACCTCCACTACGATTTCGAAGAATCGTTCAAAATGTTATGGAGTTTGATAACCCAATTGGGGAAGTTACTGGTGGTTTGGGGGATTCGGTTTGTTTCGTTCAGAACGATGTACTTACTAATACTATCTTTGTTGCAGAGGATGGTTCTGGACCACCATGCGGCATGTAAATCTGTGGAATGCCGCTATCTTTATTTTAGTTCATCTCGCATTTGTCTATTTATTGCATTTTTGTTAGGGACTAGATATCTTCCAAGCACGCCGCGTCAGCAGCCTCCAAGGGCTTTCAATGCTTCACATCGTTGACGCTTCCGATCATTTCTACCTTGTACGTATGCTACTCTAATGAGTTACTGCTATGTAATTGCAAACGAACTCTTATTCCTCCGTAGGACTGCGGTGCGGGAGAATCGCTACGCAACAGTCTTTGGAGGGTATGTCTACATCTCCACCCAGCGCTTACTAGTATTTTCCGAAATCGGAAATAGCTGGTACGACCCATACAAAACGTGGCAAAAGGCAACCCACCGTCAATTCACGACGATCTCTTTCAGTCCTACACTTTCGATCCCCAGGCGAATCTGACAGAAGAACAAAGCTCCCTCATTCTTGGTGGTAAGTCCACACACACTCAAATTTCAGTAACTCGTTAATTTTTATACTTGACAAATCCAGAACAGCTGCTGTGGACCGAACTATCTTCGCCTGGGAATCTCGACCCTATCATGTGGCTGCGCACTGCCGTTTCTGCCGAACGAGCTCCAGATCCCCCCAGTAACATTTACTCATCCGAATCCGCTTCTCCTTTGTTTAGATCTTCTGAACAGGAGGCAGATCTTCAGGACGGCACACCCTGTAACATGGAGACTGCACTGCCGAGGCTACATGATTTGCGCTACAGGATGGTACAATGAGGAGTCATAGCGATTGGGTTGCAGCCGCACTGGTGTGCGTTGCGCCCAGGGGTTTGTGATCTGACTGCTTAGACGAAACTTGTAAGGCTGGGACTCAAGTTCAGGACAGATAATAATTGGGATGGTGTCATTCTTGTGGATATCCATGCGACTAAGTAGCCTGTACCACAGTCGAGCTGATACAACAATTTCTAGTTTCTGACACCGCCGTCCGCGCCGGACTGATAGTGGTGCTGATGTTGTGTTGAAATGTGCCCAAAAGCCTACAGAGGAGTAACCTTCAGGGGCAGCCTTGCAACACATGGGTGTCCTTTTTCAGTCGGACGGGTTATCCCACTCATCTCCCATACGATCTCCTTCTCCGATGGAGTGAAACGAAACTTTGAAAGCAGGACACACAGTACCACCTCTACCATGCTAGTTATCAGTCAAAGGTCATACAAAAGATAGAAAGATCACATACTCATCTCAAGTTGGGAAAACTTGAACCCGCTTGCTGGGTGTAAATAAAACATATCCAAAAGTGCACCCAATAACACTTACATGCAAGCACGTCCACCACCCAAGAATGTCATTCTGCCAGCCGCGATCATTAACTGGTTATCCTAAAACGGCTTGGACGACATTTGAAAACCTACAAATGGGAATAAATTCCAGGTACTGGAGCTTCAGACACTGTTGCAGGTAGAGGCGATAGCCACCGTTCTGGTTTCCATTCATACGAGTCCGGTCCCCATAGCGCTGGATCGCGATTGCAGTTGATGATCGATATGATAAGGGTGGTGTCCTTCGGAACCACAATCTCATTCATCACGCGTCCATCGATGCCGGTTATTGAAGTAGAGAAAGGCAGGACAGCGTCTTTGCGAGCTCTATAAATAAAACCTCAGCAGGGTAAGTATCTGACGTGACCTGGTTTCACATACGTCCGAGCCAGTGCCGAAAGAGGCGGGTAACTGATTGGACATCCAGGTCACTAGAAAAAACGATGGAATTAGCCAACGGACTCACAGGCGGAGGGTCTCCCGGCAGATCGCATCCAGGAAGGGAAGCGAGACCAGTTCGTCGTATGAGAAATCTTGGCCACCCTTGTCGCGAAGAGCGCCGGTTATTTCTTGCCGGAGTTTGTCCTGGGCCTCCTGATGAGTTGCCAATAGATGAATGATCCGCGAAAGCGCATTTGACGTGGTATCCGTGGCTGCAAAAATGAGAGAGCTGACAGAAAATACGTCTAGCAATCGCAACAGTCTCCGCGCAGATAAGCACATACCCCATCTATTGGAGGAGGGGTTCAGCGACATTTCTCCAAAAGCCGAGATCAGTACCTGTCCTAGAACCTCTTCCTCAGTCAGCTTGTCGCCCTCTGACGCTTCCATGTTCGCTTTCACTGACGAGAGCGAAAACAACGAAGGTCAGTGAGCAAGTATTCTAAAAGGAAGAAGACTGCTTACTGAGGATACTCATGATGTCTCGTCCCCTGCCAATTTGCCTCTCCACCGCTTTGTCACCTTCTTGCAGGGCGCGTTTCTTCGTTTGCAGGATCTCTACCGACGTATTATGCATAACATCGATTGCGTCTTTCAGCCGCCGTGCTGTCTTGAAGGGCAGGAGATTGACTAAGAACCTCCTGAATCTCGGTGAACCAAGCTTGGCTAGGGTAGGGAGGAGGTATTGGCGAATCAATAAAAGACCACCCGTGATGGAACTGAAAAACAGATATGAAGGATAATTAAACTCAGATACAATGAAAGTGGCGCTCCGCACCCCATTTCCTTCATAGCAGCGCTATAAGGATGGGCATTCGATTCATTAGTCAGTGGGTCAAGGGAATATCCAAGACCACTTTGGCCAATCAATTCGAGGGCTGTTCGCGTAAACCATTTAAGGACGTCGACCTAACGTTGAATTAATAGGGTATTGTGAAGCCAGGAAGAGAGAATTACCTCTCGAACACCTTCTTTTATCCTTGATTCAAGGGCATCACCGAGCTAAGGGGTCATGGGTCAAGCAGGTTTCTCTGTGAAATAATAACCAGACCTTGTGGGTAACCTCATAGAATATAGGAACTGAAGGAGGGAGAAATGAGAATTTTTTTGGTCAAGAAGCCATCCTTACTCATATGGCGCATATGTGCTGTCGAGAAGACTGGATTCAGCATTTTTCGCTGCTTGCGATGACGTTCGCCTTGCGAAATCATTTTAACGTTTCGCGAGAAATGAACAAAGGTATGCAACGTACCCAGCGTCGACAGAAGACTGTCGCCGAATATGATGCGGCTCGAGCTGAATACGGCCTTGCTTCAAAAATCACCCCAGGCATCCACTTAATACGGGCCCTCACATGAGAAACGAATCGGTTTCTTCGAAAATGTGCTGATCCTGCACTCCGTCAGCAATCAGTAGTACACAATCTTTCCCGTCTAGCTAACCTTGACTATTATATGATGCAAGGCCTTTATGTCAGACACATAGAGCAACTTGTCCTGAGGAAATTTCAGCGGTCTGCTAGTCCCTATTGCAGTGAGCATATCCATACACCGAGAACAGCATCAATCCGCACGATGCTGCCATCTGATAGAGAGTGAATGAGCTTTTGGCTTTTGTATACAGATTGAGTCGGGAATCATAACATACACTCCTGCCCAATCATTTTGTGAAACTTCCAGGCGTTGAGGTTGAATAATTTCGAAAAATGTCCTTTCGACAAGGATCGCCCACATGAACCGTCACAGGCACATGCAGCAGCTCACCTTTCATAAACGAGTCCGAAACCGGGCCTGGAACATTATCGAGGTCGCTTTTGATCACTAAGCGACGTAAAATTCGCCATAATGCCCAAGAAATGGTTAGCAGGATGGTCCCTTGAGCGATGAGAAGTAACATGTTAGAATGCGGGGTTATACGGGCACGGGGGCTGGCAAGCAGAGCCATGCATGGACCTTAAAATTTAAATAGGGCATGGGCCAATGGCCCGGTTTTCAACTAAGACGTTGTCATCCGATGGGAGAACGAAATCAGTGATCGAAAGAACATCAACGTCACAGCTATTCGATCTGCCTATTGTGACCGCAACTCTACCATGCATCGACCTTATGGCAGATACCGGACTCATGGTGCGATGCACCAAGCATCAGGGATGTCGGGTTTGAGTAATGAATGATACTGTACATCCACGTGTGACACCAGATTAGGCGCACCAGTTCCTCAACGCTGCCCACACCAGTTTCCAGGCACCCTGGCTCGGTTCTTCTTGCTCCTGAATCTTGCAAGAACTATGCATCACATGAGGTGTGAGCGCCCGAAACGAGGGTTGTTCTGTAGGCGTGGAGGTGGACTGCCAAAACATACAATCTTAGCTAGCTGCTATACAAATCGATGGTAAGAAACATGATAGGCAAGTATTCCGTCCGCATGTACGCACGTCAACTTGAAACACATGGTAGCAATGAATGTCGTTGCTTACCCAGATTGCGAACCAGTTGCGATCTATTGCCCTCATTCTTCCGATTCAGAAGTATGGTTTAGCGAACATCTTCGCACTGGCAGGAGTCAAATTTTGGCGTGTTCAAATCGGTCGGGAATTACTGAACCATACCATGTCACACCATCATGATGATTTGGGTTACAGGATGATACAGCGAGGAGTTAGAGCGATTGCGTTACAACCGCACCGGTGTGCGTCAGTGCACCAGGGTGATCTGACTGCTTAGATGGAATTCGCTAGGCTGGGACTCAAGCGCAGGAAAGATAATAGTGGGGATAGTGCCATTCTCCATACGACCAAGTAGCCTGCACCACAGTCGAGCTGATACAACAGTTTCTAGTTTCTCATATTGCTGTCCGTGATTGACTGATAATGGTGCTGGCGTTGTGTTGGAATGTGCCCGGAAGCCTGCGGGAGAGTAACCGTCAGGGGCAGCTTTGCAACCCCTGGGTGTCCCTTTTCGGTTGCACGGGCTATCCCACTCATCTCCCATACGACCTCCTTTTCCGACGGAGTGAAACGAAACCTTGAAAGCAGGAGACACAGTACCACCTCTATCATGCTAGTCATCAGTCAAAGATCATACAAAAGATAGAAAGATCACACACTCATCTCAAGTTGGGAAAACTTGAACCCGCTTGTTGGGCATAAATAAAGAATACCCAAAAGTGTAACCAATAATACTTACATGCAAGCACGTCCACCACCCAAAAATGTCATTCTGCCGGTCGCAGTCATTAACTGATTGATCATAGAACAAGTTGGACAACAATTG
>QFEU01004633.1:0-20252 GCA_003316345.1 Tricholoma terreum | reverse complement strand
GCCAGGTATGCACATACTACCTTCTCGCTCACATCTATATGACTGAAGGGCATACACAATGACTCAAGGAAGCCACTAACAATGAGGGATGGCACCCAAATGATAAACGACAGCTGCCTGACAACCACGAATGCCTACATCGAGGGGTGAACACCCTGATGACAATGAGTGGCAGCTTGAACAACAAATGGTCGCTGCCCATGTTGAAGGTAACACACACGACAAAGGGTAACACTCCAACGGCAAAGAACAGCCTCCGAAAAGATGGATGACGGCCACCCAATGACAAGGAACATATAACCAACCTATGCGAGACAACATCTATGACGTGAATGACATGACAGCACATGACAACACAAACAACTCCTGAACAGATGGACAACGGCCATCCAATGACAAGGAACAAATAACCAACCTATGTGAGACAACACCTATGAATGCATGCGACAACACAGGCAACACCACATGGCCCCGACAACCCTAAATGACATGAGACTGCTGACTGATGACAGGCTCTGCATGACATCTCATGACCCACCCCACCTATCCCTCTAGCAGCCCCTACTGCACAGTCGCAAGCCATTGCTTGCTAGCTGGATTGCAGGGGCTTCCAGTGTTGTGATGGGCTGTGGTGTGACAAGCAGGGGGAGAAGGGACAAAAGTGGCTGTATGACGTAGAACAAGTAGTCTCTAATGTATTTAGACAATAACTTCATGACAGTGTGATCCATCTTTCTATATCATTCTTAACGACAGAATGCCTACACCACAGGGTGACACTCAGGAATGAGGAGTGGCTGCTCAAAAAACAAACAAGGGCTACTCGATTTCATGAATAGGCAGTATATAGTCAGGAACAGGACAGGGAGTCTATGCGAAGGCAAGTAGATATAGCTAATTCATTGCAGAGCAGACATACTCCCTGGCACAAAGCCTAGCACAGTCAAGAATCTGTGCCTGTCTCTCAAATGTAAGTTTGCGCAGTATAGCTTGCTTACAGTTCTCTGCTAGCCCTTCGATCTTTGCCTCAGCAATTTTATCTTTTATCTTTCCTAGGTCAATAGGTTTATCATCTGGCTCAGAATCAAGGATCCACCGGGCAGCATATCTCCACCAGAAAGCAAGCCATACCTTAAGCCAATGTTATGATCAGTAGGAACCTAGCAAGTCTACAGTACTGTCTACCTTCTTGCACTGAGCATGCTTGCTGCAATCCTCCCATGAGATGTCGTCATCGAACTTCAGATCTGGGGCCTGATAGGCAATTGATAGGTGGTAGCGGTGGAGGCTCTCATTCGCCAGGGCTAGGATCTTGTAGAGATTGTATCCCAGCTGCTCCTGTTCAGTGTCGGAAAGTTCCTTCAGAGGTTCACCCAGGAGGAGGTTGAAGGCAGAGTCAACCCAGGCTTCGATGTGATAGAGTCTGGCCAGCTCAAGGCGATGTGTGGGGGGGAGATAAAGAGTTCAGAGTGCTTTTATCACTAACACTGCCCCATTCTCCATCAGCCACATACGGGAGATTTTGAGCAGGCTTGTGTATTTCTGTTCCTTCAGACACCGGTTATTGGCTAGCTCTTTTTCATTCCATTTCCTGTTGCATTAGTGAGAAACTGTAGTACAGACTCAGGAGGGATGTCATACCAGTATAGCCAGTCAACCACATCTGCAAGCTCCTCTTCTGTAACAAGGAATACAAGGGGATTGTTGATGCTGCCCTCAGTATTCAAGTTGCTGACATCATTGCTACCATCTTTTGGCCCACAACAACTGAACATGTCTGCAAAGTATTTGGACTGCTCCCTCATATATTCCACATGTATTTTCATGATTTTGGAGGAATCCTTCACCTGATCCATTGATGGTTGAGCTGCACAGTTGCATTAGATGAAGAAACATACCCTGATGACAACTGTAGTTTCATCATACCAGTGGGTCTTTGATGGCTGATACTTGGCAGATGTAGCTGAAGGCTGGCAGGCGCTCAACACACTGAATTCAGAAGGCAGCTGGGTGCTCATTGGTAATAATGGGCAAGGTGTAGAATTAAGAGTGTATATAATGTAGCGAACATGTGCAAAACATGCGGTAGATGTTTAACCGCTGCATGCAGCTGTTGGATAAATTAGAGATTGCACTGTCCAACATCTAACAACTGTCCTTTGTCTAATCCAATGCTCCCACCTCTCCCTTCACTGAATGATGCTGCCTGGTCCCCTTCAGTCTATGAGGCATATCAGACAATATTGCAGATGTACAATACTGCATCCCAGATCCTCCTTCACGAGTCTGAATCAGGACGACTCAGATTTCATGCTGAGACTTTGACACAAGATGCAGTTCCTATTCTTCTGGTTATGGAGGAACATGCTAATGAAGAGAGCATCCCTGTTCCCTGGCTGCATCTCCTAACAACAGCCGTTGCAAATATGATATTACAGCTCTGTAAAGCATATGAGAACTCAGTACAGCAGTATGCTCTACTTTTTCAAGACTTTTTCTTTCTTTTTCTCATAGTGTGAGTAGTGAGGACAGTAATGTACAGGTTCCACAGCCAGTATCTACAGTGCATACAGGCAAACAGGGGCAGCCCCATAAGAACATCAATCCTGATTTCCTCCATGAAGCTATGGCTGCTAACCCAAATTTCTGTGGCTGTCAAGTACCATGCTGGGCTGGAAGTCCAATCGGAGTTCCGAACGGAAGTCCAATGGATTAACAAAAAGGACTTGGCTTCAACTTGTAAGAAGTTGTGCCCTTCAGATCGCTTGGTGTCCTAACTTCAAGACAGGGACATGAACTAGAATGGAATTCTGATGCGGAAGTCCAAGAGAGGGGAGAGGAGTTCTGAGGGAAGTCCTAAGACTGAAACTTAAGATGAATGGGAGAACTGGGGTGTGACTTGGTCGATATTTGAACTGAGTAATACAAGTGAAAGTAGCTAAGCTTTATACTAAGTAAATACCGAGGCGGTGTTTCTGAGAAAGTCCGACATGGGTAGCCGAGCACTGGTCGTAGTAATGTAACTAAGCTACTGGTATTAATGAGTGATGTCAAACGTGATGTAATAAGTGTAACAATGAAACAGTAATATAAATGTACAGCCGAACGGAGTTCCCGTCAGGTTTCCGATCAGAAGTCCATCCGAAGTGACAGATGTAACAGTGGCCAAGCTTGCCTGTCTTCTGGGTGTCAGCTGTCCCACCCTGTTGGATCATTTATGGAAAAATCATGTTGCATATCACTTTTCGAAACTCTCAAATGGTGATCTGGATACCCTCATAAAACTTTACCGCCAGATGAAGCCAGAGTCTGGTCTACGTTATCTCACTAGGTTCCTCTGATGCCATGGACTGCGTGTTCAGAAACGATGGATATGTGCATCTGTGAGACATATCAATGGGTTGGGCCACACATTGCACCGTAATACAACCATAAAGTGGCGGAAGTATCAAGTTACATGTCCAAATGCTTTGTGGCATGTTGACAGCCACCACAAACTCATTCTGTGGGGTGTGGTCATTCATGGAATTGTTGATGGGTATAGTCATACTATAGGATTTCAGTCTCATTTACAATTCCAGATACTGATGCTAGCTTATAGGTTACTGGTTTATGTGCAAGTGATAACAATCGGGCATCCACAGTGCTCAATATATTACTAGATGCCATAGGCAAATATGGGCTACCATCCCGGATGTGTGGTGACTGTGGTCGTGAGGACAAGGCTATATCTTTATATATGATCCTATGAAGAGGATTAAATCGTGGATCATTTATATGGGGATCGTAAGCCAATTTTTACATTATTCAGACTGAGCATGATATTTAATGAAGTGAATATCAGCTCCACACACAATACTCGGATTGAATGCTTGTGGGTAGAAGTTGGAAGGCAATTTGCCCAGCACTAGCAGGCATTTTTTTACTGCTTGGAGGCACTTCACCAGCTAGATTGCCAGAATCCCCATCACCTTTGGCTTCTACACTTACTATTTCTGGAAATGATCAATGATGACTGTGAAGCATTCTGCTTGGAATGGAACTCACACCCCATTTCTGGAGAATGTTATGATGTGTCTCCTGATGCAAGCTCCAAAGTTCTGCTAATTCTATAACATACTAATATACTCATAGGATATGTACTTCACAGGACAGCTCCAGCATGGTATCTACACTGATGACTGTGAAGGAATCTGTGAAGAGGATATCAATCAGTATTATGGTGCTCATGGGCCAGAGCAATACTGGGCTTCTAGGCAGACAGGTGCTGGACAATTGCCTGAAGAAGATATGGATGGTTTGGATGGTATGGATGTTGACTCAATTGATGAAGATGATGATGATTTACAGGCCATTGAGGGGGAACTGGGTCTGGATATTTCAGACAATTTTCTTCCAGCAACAGTTGGCACTCCAAAGGCTTCCTCTCCATTCACAGCTGATCAAGAGGCTGCATTTATTCATGCTTTTGAAGATGTGGTACCAGCACATATAATTCCAGCAGGATATGGGATGCTTTTTGGAGAGTGGGAAAATGGTGAATATCCATCATATGAATTTATCAGATCTGGACAGCGGGGGAAAAAGGGTCTACATATTGGATTATCTAATGATATTTGGAGGCCACATGCAGAGATATGGGTTCAGGCTCTTCATATTATGCAGCAAGTTAGTTACATTGTTGGCCAATAGTTTGTTAATTTTATTCTGAAATCCTATATTCATTATATTCTATTTGCATTATTTCAGTTTATTAGTTTCCCTTCTCTGGCGTTATATTTGATGTGCCAGAACTTGTCGTTTGTGTCGTGGGTTGCATTATCATGAATGAACTGGTTGTATAGGCTGGTGATGACTTCTTTGAAAGTCCATGATGAATGTTGATGATAGGTGCCATCAACGTTATCTTCAAACCAAATAATCGCAGTGTTCTCTAAGAACATTGCAGTGAACTCAATATGATCAAATTGTTGCAATGCTATCCTATTGGTGCCATTGTAGTGTACTTTCTTTTTAGAAGATACAGGGGTCAGAAAATCATCAGAATCTCAACACGGGGTACCACATCGAGGGCTTTACAACTATATATTATCGCTCATGAAGCATATTTCACTTGGGGTCATTGTGAATGACTTGGAGGCAATTACCAGAAGGTGAGATGACAGGATGTCCAGCATATAGCTACCACAACATGTCCTGACATGTCAATGCATGCACCTTTTGGTATATTGCACTGTTGAATACAAGAATGTACAACTATGTATTATGTGAGGGGCAAAGTACTGCCATTATGTCTAAATTTTGAAATGTCTGATTCTACTTTGTATTACTTTCTGTGACTTGTAGAAATGCCCCCAACATCCATGCAACTGGGGAGCAGAGGTGTGCACATGTCCGGATGGGGCTAGCAATTGGTGGTGGTGATGATACAGATGCAGCAGGGGTTATGAGATATGCAGCCAGAAATCAAGAGGGGATGGAAACACAAGAGGCAGCAGAAATAGAAGTATAAGGCTGCCAGCGAACTCGGGTACAAATGGCTGGGGGGGCCTGATGGGCCAGTGAGTGTAGAGCATGTGTTAGGGCTATTAAATATGGTGAGGAAAGTACTGCTATTATGACTATATCTGTAAATGTCTGATAGTTGTTTGTATTACCCCCTGTGACTTGTAGAGATGTCCTGAGCGTCCATGCAACCAGGAGCAGGGTGTGCACATGCCCAGATATGGGTAGCTGGTTTGGAATTTACCCTTCCCGCTTAAGAGAGGGATTGTCAGATGTGATCAAGGTCTGAGGAGGGGGTAGCAATTGGAAGTGGTGATGATACAGATAGAGTTTGAAAGTCCAGTCGGGTCCGGTTTTTTGACCCAAAAATGAACAACTGCAACTGCAACTGGTTGCAGAAATTCAAGATTCTCAGCAACTGCAACTGCAACTGGCCGCAACCCAACCCAGTTGCAACCAGTTGAAACTGGTTACAACCGGTTACAACCTGTGTTTTTAGGTGCAGAAAATGAACTTCCATGTCCTGGTGTTTTGTACTACAAAAAGAATCAAGTAAAACAACCAAAAGGACAGTAAGTTATGAGTAGAATATTCATTTTGATTATAACTTGCTCATTTCTTGACTATTTTGGATGTTCCAGGGCTTGTTTTGGTCAGGAAACCTACTGTGACATGTGATGCATTAGCAACTGGTTGCAACCAGTCCCACAACCAGTTGTACACATTACTCTGAGTCCAGCAACTGCAACTGGAGGTCGGGTTGCTACCAGTTGCAGTTGGGTTGGGTTGTAGTCTTTTTCCAGTTGCTGCAACTGGACCTGCAATCACTAGATACAGATGCAGCAGGGGTTATGAGATACGGAGCCAGAGATTGAGAGGGGATGGAAACACAAGAGACAGCAGAAATGGAAGTATAAGGCTGCCAGTGAACTCAGGTACAAATGGCTGGGGGGGCCCAATGGGCCAGTGAGTGTAGAGCATGCATTAGGGCTATTAAATATGGCGAGAAAAGTACTGCCATTATGACTATATCTGTAAATGTCTGATAATTGTTTGTATTACCCCCTATGACCTGTAGAGATGTCCTGAGTGTCCACGCAACCAGGGAGCACAGTGTGCACATGCCTGGATATGGGTAGCTGGTTCAGGATGCACCCTTCCCACTGATTTTGAATATGGGGAGCAAAGTACTGGCATTATGTCTACATCTGTACATTCCTGATAATTGTTTGTATTACCCCCTGTGACTTGTAGAGATGTCCTGAGCATCCATCCCACCGGGGAATGGGAGGGTACGCATGTACGAATATGGTAGCCAGTTTCGGCTCCCTGTGACTTGCAGAAATGCCCCGAGCCTCCATGCAACCAGGGAGCAAGGCATGCACATGCCCGGATATGGGTAGCCAGTTCAGGATGCACCCTTCCCACTGATTTAAATATGGGGAGCAAAGTACTGGCATTATGTCTACATCTTTACATTCCTGATAATAGTTTGTATTACCTCCTGTGACTTGTAGAAATGCCCCCAACATCCACACAACCCAGGAGCAGGGGCGTGCACATGCCCGGATACAGGTAGCCTGTTTTCAATTCTAACCATCTCCGACATTGGCCTGGTCCTATGCTATTTTTGGTAGCTGTCATTATGAGCTATCATTGGTAACCAAGGGCCCATCCAATCATTCAGTAGTGATTTGCTGGTCATTGGCCCAGCCATCCATATTGTGCATATCTAGCTTCATGGGCCCACTTGGCTGGCCCATCATACTGGTGCAAAATACATCATTGGCTGGTCCATGGGATATGGGCCAGAACTGCTATAGGCCCTGGTGAGATGGCTGGGATATGGAGAGAAGTCTGACCTATGGTTGCC
This sequence comes from Tricholoma terreum, assembly GCA_003316345.1. Classification (NCBI taxonomy): domain Eukaryota; kingdom Fungi; phylum Basidiomycota; class Agaricomycetes; order Agaricales; family Tricholomataceae; genus Tricholoma; species Tricholoma terreum. Next base: position 12,874 of record QFEU01004633.1, on the reverse strand, counting down.
ATGGGGCAAACTGATGGATTCAGAGGCGCTGGAAATATGGGAAAATAGGGCGGGGACAGATAGAAGTGTTTTGGGATAAGGCAGGTGTAAGGGATTCCCTTACATAAGAGATCATCACATGATCACATATTCCTGCTACTTTAGTAGTGGGTTCGTGTAGGCCACTCCAACACTGAAACGCACTCATGTGAGACTGATAAATATAGGTTTTTCTTTCCATATAAGGGTATTACATGTGATGACCATGCTGAATCTGGCTGGTTTTTCTCATGCAATGAGATCACGAGTGAGACTAGCATGCATGTCCCTTGCTCCTGAAATTATGCTAAACAGAGACATCATCCAAGACTTGAGATGTCTCTTGGGAAGCCCGTTGGTACATTCTCCCGAACAAAGGCAGACAAACAATGAAAAGAAACCAGTAGCGGGTCATGCGGCGCCAGCGCACTTTGGTTCTTATTTGTTTGTACAACTACTGTATTTGGTCAGGTACTCGGCCAGACTAGGTACTCGGTCAGCATCAAATTTCAAGTTAGGTATTGCCTCCCTGCCCTTAACGTTGATAGAACATGAAGGAGCATATCTACCCCTACAATTCCGTCGTTTCATTGATAATGGTAACCTGTACTTTACACTCCCCCACCTAGTCCACACGGACTCCCAGCTGTCCGTGCGGATTTCTAATAAAGTCCGAGTAAAGTCCAAATAGTCTGCACAGACAGTTCAGACATCATGCAGACTGAAGAATTTGACCGAGTCTGAACATCTTGTAGCTGTAAGAAGTCCTAGTAATGTCCAAATTATCCTAGCTGGTCCAAGTAAAGTCTGAGTACAGAAAGACTTAGTGAATTTTTTTTATCAGAGTAACAGCAAAATTTTAATGTACAGCACAGGGTTTGAACCCAGGGCATCCTGGTCAGAATTACATAAGCATGGCACAATTAACCACTGTGCCAAAGAGGCACATTATATTTCCACTATTACTACAATTTATTACTGATTACAATGCATGGCTATCAATAAAAAAAGTTACCATTGCTCACATTGAGCAACGGCACTCCAAAACATGCTAAGGCTCCCTCCCTGTATGGGGGGCAGCAGATACTACATGATAAAAACCCGCTGTCTCACCCTCCCAGCAAGACGGTGGGTGCGAGGTGGTAGTGACGTGGCAGCACCCAAACCACCCTGCGAGCAAGTGCTCACAGCGGTGGGGGGCAGGTGCTGGTGTTCGTCTCCCCGTGTCGTACATACTCGCCAACCACCCTACAAGCAGCTGCTCATAGGCATGGTGGGGTGCTCGTCATTGGTCATTGTGTCGTGACCCCTGCCCCTCTGAGTGAGACGGCAGGTGTGAGGTAGTAGTGACGTGGCAGTACCCGAGCCACCCTGCGAGCAAGTGCTCGCAGCAGTGGGGGGCGGGTGCTGGTGTTTGTCTCCCCACATCATATGCACTTGCCAACCACCCTATGAGCAGCTGCTCATAGGTGTGGTGGGGTGCTTGTCTTCATTGTCCTTTCCCCTGCCACCTCATCCCCCCCGCCTCGTCTCCACACTCTCGCACCCCGTATTCATCCTGTGAGCAGTCGCTCACGGCGGTGGTGGGGGGTGCTGGTTGTTGGCGGTGTCGTACTGGTCCCCATCCGTTGCTCATCATCATCGTGTCATTTCCCCAGCACCATCTTGTCGTCATTTCCCCCCTCCAGTTGTCATCTGCACCCACAAACCACCCTACGAGCAGATGCTCGTAGGTGTGGTGGTGGGTGCCATGTCGTCTCATCGGGTTTGTTTCTTCCCCCCCTCGCCATGTCATCTTGGCCTCGTACACACCAGCGTTCCTCCCTACAAGCAGTTGCTCATAGCGGAGGGGTTTGGTGCTGTAGGGGTGGTTGTCTCGGCTCTGTCATCAGAAGGTGCACCCACGAACCACCCCATGAGCAGTGGCTCATGGGCATGGGGCGGGTGCCGGGTCGTCCTCATCTCCACTGGAAGGTGGGGGTGGGTGTGTCAGTGTGACGTGGTGGGTAGACGAGGGCAGCAGTGCGTACCTGGTGTGTCCCCCACTAGATGGGCCTCCAGGCGCCGCCATTCCCTCTTCTACTGTTGTCCTTGTTCCCTTCTCATTCGTTCTGTAACCCCAGCAGGGCATGGGGTGTGCTTTTCTGGTGCCGTGGGCCTCATTTTGCTCCTAAAAATAAAGTAGTGTTTAGTTAGTATAATACAACATGAATAAAAGAAAAGAAAAACTTACTACGGCCCAAACCACAATTCACGTCGTTTGGGCCATGTTGTGCACGAGGTGGCCCATTTGTGGTTGTTGGCATTGTGTTTGTTGTTGTGGTTGTTGATGTTGATGGCATTGGGGTTGTGGGAAGAGGGAGGAGAGAGGGAGGGGCGTTGTGGTTGATGGTGGTGGTGTGGGGAAGAGTGATGCGCTGGCGGTGATGCAGCTGTGTGCTTTGTCATACACAGCCACATGATTGGTAAGTAACATCGAGGGGTTACTCAACCTCCAATGGTCCATTAGTGTAGTGGTTATATTGTACTATGTTGAGGTGATAACCCAAAGTGCATGTGTTCAAACCATGCACATGTCAATTTACTTTTGTTAATTAATTGAGAGCTCGGACAGTCTGAGTATATCCTCTATTATCACATGACCTGTTAGGACATGTCTGTGTGGAATCTTTGCTAGGAATTCCTAGTCCGAGTTAGTCTGCACAGACAAAACTAGGACAAAACTCAGACAAGACTCAGACTAGGAATGAAAATTTGGCAGCACCTTCCGCCAAAAAAATTCCTAGTAAAGTCCGAGCGGACAACTAGGAGTCCATGCGGTTTGCTAGGATTCCATGCAGAGTTCATGCGGAATAGGTGGGGGAGTGTAAAGAGCTCATGGTAACTACAAATTTTACAAAACACAATGGCTATTTCTGTTGATTAGCGCCAAATTGTGCCAAACACGCATCGTCCAACTTGAGAGACATCACTTACTGCAACTCAGGTATATACTGCACCCAATTTATCTTTCCTATATGACTAGGTACATGGTAGAATAGATCTCACTGCATTTGAATGACAAGACATTAGTGTATCCCTTAGCCCAACATGAATGGCTGATTTCCTGGTTTTGGCCCAAAATGGACACTCTCCCACTATCATCACTCTCGCAGAACTTTTAACAAAGTAAATTATAATTACACTACAAAAATATCTTCTCAAGACATATGTCTATGACCTTGACACAACCAATTTTCAGTAGCCCTGATGTTGCAAGAAATCCAGGCCAAAACATTTAGTGTGACCAAGTACTGGGTCATGCACAGTATATTGTTGTATGTTACTTTACTTTTCATTATACACTATGTTCATATTCTGTTTCCTCACCTGTTTAGTGTTGAGAGTTCCAACTCTCTTCCACAAGTACTATTGCTCTGCTATCTTAATCTAGCACTGTAACAGATATTGTGCAGAAGAGCATGTACACATAGTATGTGTCATGATGCAGTTAGACTAGCAGTGTATTATATAAAGAAAAATTAGATCATGATTAAAGTGATTATAGAGTCTATGGTGAGGGGAGAGAGTATTCAAGGATTGGGGATTATAGAGCTGGACGCATTATATACTGGTATGAGATATACAATGAAAGCTAGAAATCCCAGATGCTTCAGAAGTCATCAAAATCTGCAGAAGACCAGGGGTTTGTGGAGAGACTCTTTTCATTGATGAATGAGGAATCTGAAATGACAGACTGTGGTAGTTGAATATCAGTTTCTGAATCAGTCCCATCACCATTGCATGTTAAATCAATTGGTGCAGAACATCGCAAATAGGCAACAGAGTCATAAGCAATGGACTCATTATCTGCAATGGACTCATTCTCTGCAATGGACCCGTTATCTGCAATGGAATTTGCCCACAAATGAGTAATATATATGATCCATCAAACAGTTTTCTCACCATCATCAATATTACCAGCAATCTTGTCTTCGAATTCAACAGAAGAACGGACCCATTTACGTGCTGCTAGAAAAGATACCTATTAGCTATTTATGGTAGCCAGAAGAGATACAAATACTCATACAATAACTGCAGTGACGCTTGGGAGATGGCACATCAGACTCAGCATTACTGGAATATTCAAGAGGGTCAGAAGTGCCAGCTGAATCTGCTTTCCCTTATGTCTATTGTTAGCTTTGATCCCATGAGAATAGAATGCCAACTTATGTTTACCCTTACCCTGTGAAACAGAAGAATTGACAGCAAAAGAAAGCATTCCTGAGTCTCCTGTATCTAGCGATGACTTGGAGGGTTTTGTCCAGAGGGTTAGAATATCTGGAGGAATGGGAAAACGGGTGACTTGTAAAATATAGAGATTAGCCATGATAACAGAAGATTAGAAATGGGAGATGTACCAAGATAAATATGATTATTGTTGAACTTTGCCTTCTTCATCCCTTTGTTGAGGTATAGCTTTTCACTACTCAGATAGGGATCAGGAACCACATGGAGAAGTCTGCGCTCCTTCGCACATAGCAGAAAGTGAGGAGCTGGTTTCACAAGTGTGTCGAAGTATGCAAAAAGGACTGGAAACCACATGCAAAAGTTGATACAGACTTCAGCATATGTCCAGGCTGAATTGAGAGTGATACCATGTATATGGTTTGAATGAATGAGGGGAGGGGGAGATAACTGAAGATGGAATGGCGAGGGTACTGTAGGCTCCTGAAGTGAAGTAACCTGCCCTTTCTTGTCCTATGAAACATGTGAGCAGGGAGCAGAGCACAATTTCCATGGTGTGCTTACATAGTCAACATCATGAGGATTGAAGACAAGAAAGGCAACATTGAATGTTGTATTAGACTGCCGACCATCACGTCTTCACTATAGCCCTGTTAGATTATAGAAACAAAAGCAGATGGCAGCAGATGGCTTACCTTCTGCTTGGAACTATGGCAAGGACCAGAATTGGAACTGACAAGACCCTTATTGGCCTCACCATTGGCTCTGTGGAACAGCTGGGATGATGACAATAGACCGTGACCAAGTCCAGGTTGAAAGAGATGGTGATTGCTAGGTCCTGCACCACTAATCAAGGGAGAACCAGCTGGCAAATGTTTTCTCAGAATTGCAGAGACCTGACTACTGGTGGTAAAGGCACCCATAGAGAGAGATGTGATGGAATAATGAGTGTTGATTAGTTGGAGGAAGTGGAGGAAGGGCAAAAGAAGGTATACATAGTTAGGAGAGATGAAAGTAAAAAAATCAGATGCACACTTTATATAGGATATGCACCGTGTGCGGGGTGAGGCAGCTGGGTCCGGATCATAACCATGAGGTTGAGGTCGTGTATGCCAAGCACGAAAGTCTAGTCATATATGCCATATGGAATCAGTGAGCATGCTGTTGTACTTGAACAAGACATTATTTGAATCTTTTACACCTTGCAGACTAACAGGGATCAAGATGTTGAACTAAACACATGCACAGCAAATTCTAGAAATGATGCAAAGCTTTAATCAGTATTACCCTCCCCAGCCCCAGCCCCAGCCCCAGCTTCAACCTTTGTCCCACTGACAGTGATCTTGTAAGCATAGTAGCTCATGTCATTTGGGGTTGTCGGGGCCATGTGGTGTTGCCTGTGTTGTCGCATGTGTTAGTGACATTCCACTTCATAGGTGTTGTCTCACGTACATTGGTTATTTGTTCCTTGTCATTGGGCAGTCATCATCCATCTGTTCAGAAGCTGTTTGTGTTGTCGTGTGCTGTCGTGTCATTCCACGCCATAGGTGTTGTCTCATGTAGGTTGGTTATATGTTTCTTGTCGTTGGGTGGCCATGGTCCATCTGTTCAGGAGCTGTTCATGTTGTTGTGTGCTGTCGTGTCATTCCACACCATAGGCGTTGTCTCGCATAGGTTGGTTATATGTTCCTTGTCGTTGGGCGGCCGTTGTCCATCTTTTCAGGGGCTGTTCTTTGCCATTGGAGTGTTACCCTTTGTTGTGTGTGTTACCTTCAACATGGGCAGTGACCATTTGTTGTTCAAGCTGCCACTCATTGTTGTCAGGGTGTCCACCCTTCGATGTAGGCATTCGTGGTTGTCAGGCAGCTGTCATTTATCATTTGGGTGCCATCCCTCATTGTTAGTGGCTTCCTTGAGTTATTGTGTATGCCCTTCAGTCATATAGATGTGAGCGAGAAGGTAGTATGTGCATACCTGGCAGGTACCCTGCTTCACAGGCCTCCTGGCGCCTCCCAAGTATCAAAGTATGCAATTCTACATCCTTCTGAAAGAGAGAAGGACCGTCATTAGGAAAGATAAGTAGATCTACTAGATAAGCAGAATAAACAAGTCAGCAGTCCGACAATGGTCAAAGAACAGATAGTATACTTCACATTAGTTATCCAGACGAGGTGGAGTAATGACTCCAAGGGAGCAGACACATAGCTCTGTTGACACATAGACACAGTTTCCAGCCAACTTACTCTAGTTTGCCAGATGTTCACATATGTCCTAGTATCGGGCAGTTGATCAGTTCGATGTTCGCATAGGTCCCAGTATCCAGCAGTTGATCAGTTCCGCACAACTTACAAAAATTTCCAGATTGTGACTTGGAGAATTCTGGCCCAAGTCAAAGTATTCCGGAAATCAAAAAAAGTAGATTCAGGTCAAATTTGATTATTTTTACAGATGGAACAGCATATTTGGCTTTCACAATCGGTGGTGTTATTGCAGCCAGCATCCAGGTGTAATATATCAATTTGTGACATTCGTCCAAATATTGATATCTTTTCAGTCGTGTCGTCCGTGCAAACTTGGCATTTTCATCGTTCTTGTGATATGCTGGACACTTCTGTCATTTCAAGTGGGACTACTTGCTGCCGTATCCATCTATGCTTTCAAATAAAAAATATATAACGATACAAGGCCCACTCATTATTACAGCCTTGGCGGTGTCCGCTGATGATACTCGACCCGGAAACCCAAACAAAACCCCTAAATGAGTTCGTTCGGTATAACACGAGCCAGAGGAAGGATGCGAGGTGGTCAAATGGCTATCACCAACACCGTGGGTAATCAGATAAAGGTGCGAATGGTGTACGAAGGTGGTACAGAGGGTCCGATGTTGCTAAACGAGGGTCTGATGTTGTTTCGGACTCCCTACGAAGGTCCGACGAAGTTCAAAGAATTTCGAAGAATATCGCAAACTGTAGGAGATGTTTAGTGACAAAGATAGGGTCGAGGATATACTAAAATGATCGGAATGATGAGACAATTGAGACGAGGGTGACAAGGGATGCAACGATCGAGAGATACGATGGATACGAGGAAGTTAGTGATGCTCTCACAAACTTCGGACTAGAACGAGCGCTAAGTTTAGAGCTGTGCTCCTTAAACTCAAGCGGAATGGGTGAGGGTTACTACTGTGCAATCCTATTGTTCTCCAGTGACTAGTACAGGAATATATACATCCTACAAAAATATACTAAAAGGGGGAATGAAGGTCATGAGACCAGACATGAGGCTATGAAATATATCTACATCAAAATGAAGACAAAGGATAAGGAACCAGAACTAAAGCGAGGATCAGGGGCTCCAACTGAGTCGAAATGGGACTGTCCTATTGTTGTGGTGCTGCAGAATTGGCCAAATGTGTTGTTGTCTCCTAAAATGCCCATATCTCCACATGTATATGTCCGAAATGGCTGTCGAAAGGTTCTAAAACACATTGCATGTTGGTACGAATGATGATGAGATGAGTCTGATCATGATGGTGTGGGTCCGATGTAGTCTGATGAACCTTGAGGTCCACGAAGTCCCGTTCGAAGCTGCGATCAAACTGCGATAAATGCGAAATAACTTCGGAGGTCTGTAATGAAGTTCGGAGGGTCACAATGATGATCAGACTGTACATAGGGGTTCGGAGTAGCTTTGTGAAGTGTGAATGAATGGTCCGAAGCACATATTCCGTGGGTATACTGCGAGGCGGCCCTATCACCACTTTCATGGATCATATGGTTAGCAGCATCCCTATCGTACAATGTATGGATCCAATGCAAGTTGGATGTCTTCAGACAGTCAGTGGTCTCGCTTGCGACTATATTATGCTGCTCTGATTTAGTCAAAATAACACAGAAAGTAGTCGACAAGCTCATCATTTGGTCCATTCGTGAGTGCTGCTTTAGGCAGAGTAATTGTGTTGGTATCAAACTGGGGAGGACTATCAGATACAGGTGGTTTGATGAGGTATTTGACCAAATCGCCCATTATCTGGAGAGGTCCTTAGGTTGCGCTGTAGGATTCTGAGCATTGTACTGCTTATTTCTGTGAGTGCAATTCTTTGTTTTGTAACCCCATCAAAGTCAAGTACTGATGAACATTTGCTACATGGCAGTATCCAGTGATACAGAACTTTACATGGATAGTGGCTATCTACCGATGCTTGGTTGTGAGTGACCGGCTTTGGTGTCATGAAGAGAGTGCTATTTCCTATCACAGTGTTCGGCAATTGTCTTCTAGCATCGTAAGCATCGTCCCAACATGATTGGAAACCTAAATTTACAAAGTTAATGCTACTTGTCAAAGCCTGAATGCTCGGCGGTCCCTTTGATTTGATATGGAGGACAGACCAATTTCGGATCTCATGCACGTGGGGCCAAATGTACTCCCCATTTCGCGGTTCAGTTCATAAACTCACTCGAAAAATTGTAACGTGCACTCTTTGCTGAGCATGGACCCAGAAGCAAACATCACAAGTTATATTTGCTCTGAATATTGAGGAGAAACCCAAGCAAGGATAGACCTCACATACGATTACTACATAAAGAATCTGGCTTGGCTGACGTGATACCTGGAATACGATCTGGAGCTTGGTTCTCTTCATCACTCACAAAACATCATTCAGTTGATAGTACTTGATACCTGGACGACTTTAACCAGCCTACAAAAGAAGAGTTGATATAGATGTTTGCTCCTTTCCAAATTTGGGGGCCAGGCTATGGGGGTTGTTGTAGAATGAAGACGGCTAAGTGACAAGTAGCAATGTTGTGGCGCGAGATTGGTCTATCTGCAGTGTTCAATTCAAGGGTCAGAAAAATTGTTGCTACTTCAATGTGGATGGTACCCTGAAGGGACCAGATGAATCAGCAAACTTGCCAAATAATCTCAGAGCACATCCACAACCCTTCAAAGGCATTTAAATTTGAGTGGATCGTCAACCAATCAGCATTCTCAAACCAAAAAAAAAAGTCCCTTTTGTATTCCTCCGTGAATTGAATGGAAAGTTTGCGAATACATATGTATTAAAGAGGTGATAGGTACTTCGCTTGGTGGCGGGAAGGAATATTCCGGGCGCAGTCCCAATAGCGACAGCGGCAGCCGTACACATATTAATAAGTCGCTTGCATCAAATATCGGCCATCTCCGCGCACGATTGGTGTGGAAACCCAGGGAAACCCCCGCGATCGCGAAGCGCAGAACAAACTGTCGAACGTCGCCCCTCCTCGTACCTTATATCCATCTAGTTAGAACAGTCCGAACATGCTAACAGCACCAGGGGCTCCATTATTGGATATCGAATGAGATGCCATCGTCCGGCAAATTGCATATTGGACCCTTCGAAGTTGAAGGTTCTGAGTCAGGCTGGACAGCAGCCAATCACATCGTCTTAAATTTTCTGAAATGTTGACTGGGATGTGAACCCTCCACCTGACAACCAGCTGACCCACATTCCATCTGGAATCTTTGATCTTATCTGTAGTCTGACCGCTCGTAAGTATGTACTTAAGTCTAAGTACACATGAATGTATGAGTTCGCGAATATCGGGAATCTGACGAAATGGATAGGTATCATTCAAAAGCAAACTGCGCGAACTCGTCATAAACCCCTCAAAAGGAAGGTGGCGGGATGCTGTGATAAAAGCCACAGACTACTCACCATTGTATCCAATCCTCCACTGGAACCCTCTCCAACTTATTTTACAGTTCTCGTTCGTGTTTGGTGACCTGCACAAAATTTATCCCCTGCAGTTAGATTCGGTGACTTCCGCTTACCTCAGGTTCGCGTGTTGCTGGATTCGGCTGACCCCAAATTCAGAGTTGTGCGTGGTTCGGCTTTTCACGTTATGCGTTATACTGTGCCTAGCTTGGTATCTGACTGTCACAATCACTAATTCCTACGTTCTAAGTGCCCATGGCGAGCGGGAGGTTCACCTGGAATTATGGCAATTGTCAGAAGCATCCAACATATTCGGCAACTTCCGACACCGCACCAAGTTTTAGACCTGCCATTGAGGCGTTCAGCGCTCAGGCCCGATACTGGACCTGAGCCAAACCTGAGGCTGACTGGGGTCAATCGCGATTTGGGCAACCCTGAATTCGATATTCTTATAATGAACGGTGATAATTCCCTACCTACCGTTCCCTGATCCTCTTTGTGTGCTGGTCATGTTTCGCAATTAGCTTGCTTTCGAGATATATCCTTCAACCAAGGGCGCCGCTCATTCGAACCTTCGCTTGCTGCCAATGACAACGGAAGTAGAGGTCGAGAACTTGCGTCTTGAAATTATTCTAGGCCCCCATGCAGTTGGTGTCATGGTCGCGATTTTCCTCTTCGGTCCTGTTACCATTCAAACGTACTCATACTACCGAAAATACCCGGACGATCATATGGGTTTAAAAGCCTTGGTAAGAACTATATACCCCTCTGTGGCCTCCCTCAATGAACTCAGAACTAATGCAGGTTGGATTCGTTTGGTGTGTACATTGCCGGATGCGATCTTGCCCACAAACTTATGGTTTACAATATGGTAGGATCCTCCTGTTAGCGTATACTATCCTCGTTTCGTTTTCCCTATACGAGAGGATGGTGATAGGATTTGGACGAGTTTATGAACTGGCTCGGTACCCCAAGGGGGTTTGCGTGACTTTCGGAATATCGGGGGTCCTTGGAGCGACGATCCAGGTGTGTATTTGGCTTCCTAAACATTCTCTGAAAATCAATGTCTCTCTAGTCGTTCTTCGCAAATCGCCTACGAAAGTTATCAGGTGCTATAATTGTCCCTATGATATGCTGGATACTTTGTTTTATCCGTGTGGGGTTAATTCTCGCCGTATCTATTGTGACATGTCGAGTACACAGTGTAGAAGAATACGTGGATCACTGGATATGGCTTGGGGATATAGCATTGTCGGTGTCCGCTACTGTGGATGTAACGATATCGGCTTCCCTGTCGTATTGTTTATGGGTTCGCCGCAAGGATATCTTTAAACAGTGGGTGGCCCGGATCATAGCTCTCGTATATTCTTCTGATGAAGTGAACAGCGCTCAGAAGGTTGTCGACAAACTCATTCTTTTCACCATTCGTAAGTGCCGTTGTAAGCCAATTGTACAGACCGCTGACACTGCACCAACTATTAGAAACGGGTGCTATCACGAGGTATTTGACTGAATTCCCTATTGCCAGGAGATCCTCACGCTGTGTCACAGCACACTGAGTCTCACCATGCTTGTTCTCGTGAGTGATCTCCCTGATTCGATCTCTGCGGAGATCATATGTTAATGGACGTCCATTTTACGTGGGCAGTCCATAACGTCTAAGACTTTTGCATTTCTGGCTGTGTTTTTCGCGATTCCTGGCAGTGAGTAGCAGCTTTCGTCGGTGTCCTTGTCATAACTACTTATTTATTTATTTTCAATTGTAGTGTTCGGTGTTTACCTTCTGGCCTCGTAAGTATTTTCTCAGTGATTCGTAACTCCGAGGAATAAGGACGTTGCAATCGCAATCACAGCTTGAACTCTCGCCAGTCGCTTCGAAACGATATGCAACCAAAGCCATCATTTTTTGATCTAACACCTGTGCCGCCATTCCCGGTATGTGCTTATTGTTTTGCGGGTTTAACTCATACTTATATGAGACCATAGCGTGCACCATCTAGTCGTCCTTCGATAGCTGTAGACTCGGAAGCAAACATCACACGAGTAATATTTGCTCGGGACCTCGAAGAATCAGATCCTGAGATATCGATTGGAGATAAATCTAATCACGTACGTCATCGTATATAGATTTTAACTTTCCCTCATTTTCTCGGATTACAGGATATACCTCTCGGTCCTCTCAGTCAATCCAAATCACAACTATCAACCAATGTGAGCACCTAGTTTTTGACCCTCCCCAATCGGATTATACAAAGGAGAACCCGTTATAAATGTTTATAGTCGATTATTGCTTTGCGTGTTTTAAAATAAATACAGATAGTTGCTATGTTTTGCAGCGTGGGCATGTAGCAAATCGACCATTATGCCGATATTATTGCCCAAGGCAGATGGAACTCATGGCATCGCCTCGTCACAGACATCAACCTGAGAAGGAAGGGATAGGGATATCACATAAATTACTTAACCTGGGTCACAGCACGACAGCGTCCACGATTTAATGGTATCAAGTAGAGGCATCACCCAGCCAATCCTGATCCCTGGAGCAGTATCGAAGAAATGGAGTTCTGGAATGAGAACGAGCTTCGATTGGATGAAATGGCAGCTACCACATATAGATAATGTGTTGGCCAGTGACTCAGTAGTCTAGAAGATCACCATCATCGAATCTGTTGAGCACCGTAGACGGGGTTTTGGGTGGGTGTGATGTAGGACAAAGAGGGCATCCAGGCGAAGAAGCATTCAAAAAGGGTACACATGTAGCGTATGGCCTCCAGCGTCGATGTCGTACCCGGCGACAACAGTTTTAAAGCCTCGAGACAGTTATGGCGGATAAACGGAACACGAGTGGACGATGATAAAGTAATCAACAGATCCTGAGGCGATCGTACACTATATGGATGGAGGTCGGGCGTGGTAACCGCAGGGAGTAGCTGC
>QFEU01004628.1:0-16106 GCA_003316345.1 Tricholoma terreum | reverse complement strand
CAAGGAAGCAAATGTCCGATCGAGGGAAGACAGCTGTTTAATCAACACAACCAATCAGTTTCAGGACGGACATCAAGGCTGCAAAATCACATTCTGTCTTTGAGAATAAAAGTCATTATCGCCTACGATGGCGATGTCGATTCCTGTCGATAAAGTATCTTTCACTAATGAGATACCGACCATCTCGGACGCGATGGCAATGGTATTCTGCAGCGCAAGGTGCACGAACTTATTCTTGCTGGTACTGCATTTGATTACTTGTCGAATCATGACTCGGAGATAGAGAATCAGCTTACTTGGTTTTAGCATCCTCGACGAATACAGAAGAACCAGCGGTGGAAACAGTGTATTCCCAAACAGCATCCACGAATTGTGGTGATCGGACTCGTATGCGATTCGCACCACCTTGATAGGATTGAACGGCCGTATAGAATCGCGACGATGTCGAGACGACTATCCCTGAGTACTTTGGGTCGAGCACGAGATATCCGCCAGCAATCAAAACCTTTCCAGGCGACGAGATCACAGTGGTGTGGGTCATTTCGGGAGGAGGGGGTCCTACAAGATCGTTATCGAAACCTGACAGGGTGCATGGCCTTTTATACGGATCACAAACCCCTGAGACGTTTACTATGGTTCGACTCCTGCATCCACTTTCGAAAGGATAATGATCGATATCAAGATGACTAAGTCTAAGTTGTCCGCGGAAGTTATGTCTTTGCTGCGAAGCATCGATCGTAAAGTAACTTCACAGCCTACATTATTACGAGACAAATTTATTTAACTGCATGCCAAGCTATAGGCCACCCCGTGCAAACCAAGACTTCTGAGGCCCGCAGGTCGCGTTCGTGCATCCTGGACATCGGAGGTCAAATTGTGTGCTTACAGGTCCTTTACCAGCTTTGCAGTCACGTAGGTGTTGAACTACAATATCCGCAAGCGCTCGAATGAACACCGGCGATTCGTTCAGAGATTCTGCGCGGTAGACTTCCATGCCAAGCTAAAGATAAAAATGAGTGTTCTCTTTCTTGCACTCTAACCTGAAATTGGAGATCACCTCTCTTCCCTCTTTGACATACTCCAGATCAATCTCGTATAGAGTTTCGATATGATCACTCGTAAAAGCGATCGGGACTAACACCACTTGCTTTTTCCCGAGGCGTGCTAGGCCTTTGAGTGCTTCCCCCGTCTGCATTCCCATCCACGCTGACGGACCCACCTGCGATTGCCAAACCAGGCGATACGGATTGCTGTGTTTGAGCCTATCCATTACGGCTGAAACAGAAGCGGAAACCTCCAAGACGTAGGGATCCCCACGATTCACGACAGACATAGGTAACGAATGTGCCGAAAATAGCAACACGGTATCCTGCCGTGTCGACGCAGGGAACTTTGCGAGAGTTGCTTCGATATTTTGTGCAACAGCCTGGCCGTAAAGTTGACAAAGTATTCATTCAGTGTGGGGTGTTGAACCCACCTCGATGAACCCAGGGTGTGTGCCCCAGCGGTCAATCACACTCCACTCAACGTCCTGGCCAACTTCACCTCCCTTTCCGCGTCTGTATAACTCGTTTAAACTACTACCTGTGGTGCTGCAGCTATATTGTGGATACTGCGTAAAAGCAATAGCTCGTGTGACCCCATCCGCCTTCATCTGCTTCGCTGTTTCTTCCGTGAGGGGTCTAACGTATCGGAAGGCAACATAGGACTTGTGTGGAGCTGTTTCTGGGTGCAGCTCATCCAAGAGCTTGACCATACTCTCTCCCTGGATCCTTGTGTAATGAAGAATCGGGGAACCCCCACCTATCTCCGTATATTGTTTTTCGATCTGTGAAGTCCGTCGACGGGCAATAAGCGGTGCAAGGAATTTTTGAAACGGCAGGGGAATAAGATCTCCATCTGAGAAGAGGTTTTTCAGGAAGTCGTGCGTTTCAGGTACCTAGGCAACGTTGGTAACATTCATGTAAAGACGAGGGAAGAACCCACGGTCGCAGGGCCTCCCATGTTGAGCATTAACACGGCTTACGCCAATTGTTAACCATGGGATTTAATGAATGACACAACTCATACCTGTGGGGCTGCCAGAACGTAAGAGATGAAGAGTAAGAGGAGAAAGATAGAATCACCTCTTGCCTGCTGGTGGGCTCGGGTGCAAGGAAGCAAAAGAGCGCGTAAGAGCCCGCGATAATACGGTCGTCCGAGAAGCAGCCATTTAGAAAACTTGGTGCAGCTCACTGTACGGTATTACAACGTTAAGTGGAGGAAAGAAGGGACAAATTTTAGAGACGTCATTAAAATTTGACTCTCGGAAGTTGAGAACCGTGTGAATACGGCCACAAGAATGCCTAAACGTCGACGCGCCCGTCGTGCGGCCGGCTGTTCTCTATCCGCTTTACCATGGTACCATCCCACCCGGTGAATCTAACGTTAACTGTACTATAGCCAAGCATTCCAAAAAAAATGGGTGCAAGGATCATATGCTGTTGGCGTGCGGTCGCCCCTTTTCCTGTTGCCCCAATATTCATGAGTCACTTGCCAATACCGATCAGCGTGGGGGGTGCGGTTGCAGGTTGCAAGGCTTTATAGAATAAATACAGAGATTTGGGAATAGTGGCCAACGAGCTATATGAGCTTTGATTGTTTCTGGAAATATGGGTTGGGTTCTTCTCGATGAGATAGTAAGAACATTGGTTATTATCCGCCGTATCATGTTGTGTTGGTGCGCTTGCAGAGGTCTTGCATCTGACTGAGAATTTTCTGTTCAATCCTTTTCGAACTCGAAACATCATGATCGATCTCATCCGACATTGAAACAATTACAGTTGTGTTCTTAAGTATCTTGACAACGGCAAAAACAGGTGTGAGTATACAGGTGGCAACGAATGTAGTGAAGTAAGGTCCGTACGCTGCACCACTTCAAATAAAACGTTCAATATCTGTCGAACTGCTGGCTGCATTGTCAACCCTGCCGCCGTTGTTTTCGAGGCTTCTTCTCCTCACGCAACTCAACAGCTCTTTGGCACACAGGACACCGACCTGAAACATCTGTTAGCCAAGGATCTAGGCACGTTTTCTGAAAAATGGGGCAGTGAGTACATCCAGGTCAAAGAAGTACTATTACTAACATGGAAAACGTGACCACACGCAAGAAGTCTCAATGGTTGGGCACCATCGCCCGCGTTTTCAAGCTTCAAACCGTCATCTCTTCCTTCTTCAACGATCGCTTGGAGCGGCCCTTCCGCAGTAACAACCGTATCACTAGGAGCTGACATTTCGTGTAGGTCCTGACCAGTAGTTGCTTCTGCAGGCACATCAGGGCTGCTAGAGGTTTCACCACCGATTCTGTTCGGCTCCTCGAAGTCCATCAAACAGATGGCACACGCCGCACGATTGCCCTCAAGCACTACAAAAGGGTATTCTCCTTGCTCCCAATTCTCCTCCCATGACTGAGGCTCTTTGAGCGTATCATCACCACTGGGTTGAGCTGACGAGTCGGTGGCAGTTTTTCTCTTCCTTCCTCCGAAGGAGGAGAGGCGGCGCATGAATCTGAATCGGGGTCTCTGAGATGTGGGTGGAGCTGTGGAAGGTGTGGGGTGCGAGGAAGGTTTTGGGGGATAGGAATATGCGCGATCCGGGGCCGCAGGCATTATCTTTTCGTGGGGAGAGCCGGGCGGGGGAGGGGGAATGTACATTACTAAAGGTATTTGATCAACCAGTGATTTTGAAAGCTTCCCGATTTCAGGTTTTATCGTGGAAGAGGTTTGCAATGGGTGCCGGCCAACACATATGAGGAATATGTTCCAAAACAACTATTGTCAAGTCAGACCAAGTGCCATAGAATACACACGAAAAGTTGCTGGACTTACGAGTAAGATAGGTGCGATGATGAAGACAACGACACCGAGTAACACAACTTCCAGAACCATAACATACATGAGGCACAAAATCCCAAATGTGAGCCACCAGATATGAGGAGAGGACCGACGACACGTATTGATCGTCGTGTATTCCAAGATATGAGCAGTAAGGAACCAGCTGAGCGTTAGTAATGATGAAAGAAGCGTCAAGCTGCATGCATGTCAGACCACCAAAAAATCAGTGAACAACTACTTGGAAGACAGAGAGACAGACCGAGAATAAAGTCGAGTATATGGTAACGGAGGATGTTCTGGATAATCCCCAGTGCCATTCGGATTAGTGTGTCGGCGTGTACGGTTACCAGTCAAAGTCGTGTTCCCAGAGGTTGAGAGACCAGAAGAATTTGAGCCAGTTAATCCCCCAGCAGAACCACCCTCTTCAGCATGGCGGCGTTGTCGACTAAGGAAAGCAGTTTACAACTGCTGTACGATGAATAAAGGAACATACGCTTTGCGTTCACGCAGAAACCCCCAATAAGTCAATCCACAAGCCAAAAGCGCCCGTACCACCCAGATACACGCCCAGACGCCAAGAGGCCGATTGCAAGCAGTCCACTCCGTTAGATCGGGTTGTGTCGGGCTTTTCAGACGTGTCCCTGAGAGACTCAAGATTGTTACTACTGCGACGATCTTGTGTATTTCGGCTTCAATTGTATGGTCCTTCAATAATGAATGACGTTACACACCTGAGAGAACCCCGACACCAGATTGAACAAGAGTCCCCCCAGTGACCTCCTTTCTGGCGAGGCCCCGCGTCCAAGCCCAAGGAAGGTCATAGATCGCCTGTAGAGTGATCTAGGTTGTTGCCGTGCAGGCGCCTGACCTCCCTGTGGTAAATTCTGAACAACCAGGCCGGAGGACAGTCGTGTTTGCACTGGCTCCAGTGGTAGCATTGTTGTGGATTGCAGAATCTGAGTTGCAGGGGGAAGATGGGGAGCGGCATTGGGAGTTGGTGTCGAGGAAGAAGATTGACCAGTGTGATCAGCGTCATCGAGTAAGTCGGAGTGACGGGCTGACTCCTGAGGCCTGTGTATCGGCCGTGGTTCCCTAGGGATGTCGCCAGTGGATTGAACTCTGCGTATAGCGCTGTTCCTAGGATGAGCGTCTAGACTGGAGGGCATGATGGGAGAGACAGAAATTGTTATCGCCAGGTCTAGGACCACGGCGTTAGCTGTCACCACAGCTGAGACCCTAAATAGACAAAGAGAGCGAGCGCCCCAACACCTTACTCGGGAATGCCAAACGCAAGTGGCAGTCTTTACTGATCATAAGGCCTACTATGCCCTACATACATAAGGCTTGAGGCAGTGTGCGACGTTTCATTTGTTGATCGAACTACTTCACAAATGCCCACACTGGTATGTATATATCACGATACATAGGACATTGTGGCCATGGTTTATCCCCCATCCTCAATCAACGATTGTTAAGCTCCTGCCATATAGGCGTCAGCGCCTGAGCAACTGTGTTGGCCGCTTGTTGATGGCGCGTGAGTACACTGTACGAGGCACAGTGATAAAGATAAGGCACATACCAACCTCCATACAACTCTTCTCCGCGTCATCGATTACGCTTTTTAAAAGGGATCTACTCCTCCAGCGATCAGGGTGGAACCTACGATGGCTCTTCTCCACAAACGTTTTGTAGTCCTGCGGTCGCATGAATCCCTTCACCTCCTGAAAGAACTTCTCAACTGCCCCCCAGTTGACATCTTCCACAGAGAATGTAACAGGAGACTGTAGGACGGGCCAGGGAACAACATCAACTGCTAAAGGCTCGCACGCAGAAAACTTGGTTGCATCGAAAAACTCGCACAGAACTTTGTACCGTTCGAGCGCCCGCTGGACAGTCCAGGGTCCGTAAGACCAGCGCTGCTGTCGCTGCCTTCTATCTCTTGCCCGACGTGCCATTTCTTCTCTCTCTCTCCTCGATGTCTCATTCGCCTCCTGTTCCTGTCGTGCTTTCTCTCGACGGTCAGCCTCTGCTTGCAATGCCTCAGCACGTCTCCTGTTTTCAGCCTTCGCACGTAGAGCCTTTTCTTCGGCCTTCTCGCGTTCCATCCGCTTTTTGGCCTGCTCCTCCCATAGAGGTCGGTCCGCTTCGAGCTCGGCCAGCTTTCTACGAGATTCCGCGATGGCCGCTTGCCTCGCTGCGTCTTCATTATCTACCTGCACCTCGTTCCATTCTTCATCGCTACTGCTTACACTAAACATTTCCTGGGTGCCTTGACCCTGTGTGTCTACTCGGAAATATAGCCGCGGCGGATTGAGTATGACTCGGAAAGACTCACCATTCATGTCTAGATCTGTAGCATCGGCGTAAAGTTCATTGAGAAACTTTGCATCGCGCTGTTGTCTACGAGCATTCAACTCTTGCTCTCTTCGCGTTTGCTTTTTTTTCTCTCTTTCTAAACGTCTTCCTTCCAGCTCGCGTTTTGCAGATGCAGGAGAGACAGTACGTCTGCGCTTGGAGTGTTTTGAATGTAGGTAGTGCCCATTGTTACGATGAGATTCATCCTCTGAAATGGTTGCATGGTCATCATGTCCGTTTGAACGTAATGAGTCGAACAACGAATGGACTACATAAAGTGGGATGGTGTCAGAGAAGATTGTCACAAGTTGTCAATAGAGAATATACCTTTCCTCTTCCCCACAGGTTCTGGAGGGACGCTCTTGGAATGGGGCGCGTGATCTGCGGAAAATTTGAACCTTGCCTCATCGTCTTGCCTTGCTAGCCACTCCGCACGACGAGCTAACTTTTCTCTCCTAGCTTTCCTGATTTCATCTCTGATTACCTTTGCCCTGCCGCCGGAACCTACCGAGCGTGGTCGTGGCACGGTGGGTCCACCGTCGATAATCATGTCTTCCACCTCACTCTCCTCATCGCTTTCTGCTCCTCGCGGTTCAACCGTGGATCGGTGGACCTTCTTTCTAGGATTTGTTGGCGGTAGTACGGGCTCGGGTATTGGTGAAGAGACGCGACGCTTCGATCCCAGGGGTGTTCCATTCGATTTTGGCATTAGAGTGACTTTCGAAATAACTGTCAGTTTGGGGTGTGACCTCACGCGACAGTCGTAGAGAGGATCAAGTTTGTAGATATCCCATTGGTTTTGCGAGCATTCGACTAGTTCGCTGCCACGCAACTTCAGGATTTGAGCCAGCAAGTTCAAAGAACCTCAATGCGCTTACCCACATATTTCGACTACTCTTGGCCATTGACCTTCGTCAGGGACGTCATCGTCCCTTCCGGCGCTAGGCACGAAACGCCAATAGGAATCCCCAGTAAGTGCAGTCTCCACGACGACGCGTTTAGGGCGGTATAGTTCTTCATTCAATGAGAGTTTTCGGAGATCTGGTACCCCCTGTGGTGTTGATGCTGTGAGTGGATTGAATGCCGCAAAGGATAACTTTGAGTTGGGTATGCGGTGAAGCCGTTCGACTTGTGTAGGGTCGAGCATCCCGGGAGTCGAGCCGCTAATCCTTCGCATCTGAGCAGTGGACGGGCCAGGGTGGTCGAACGTAGCTTCCATATGAAGCTAAAGAAACTCCTCTCGCAGTCGGGGTAGATGGACTTTGAGCGCTCTCGCTATAAGCCAGCTTGGTGGTATCTATTGTACTCAGTTCAACTAACAGAGACACGTGACATTTGTGATCGACTTGGAAGTTAAGATTAGATTTCGGAATATTGGTGAACATCTCGCTATTGGTTACTTTCCATTCTCCTGGTATGTCCTGGGATTGCTATATGTGATGCCCTTAACGCGATCACTTACTAGTCATATTTAGAGACAAAGTCAGGGACTGCCCTTCCTGATCAAATCGAGTCACAATATTTTGACTTCGACTGACTCAGAAACGGCCATAAATATCTAGTTTCTGACATCGTTCAACTCCCATCATTTTGCGATGACCAGTCTACGGATATTTCAGACCGAGATGGAGGAGATACACCACAAGGAACTCGTTAAGCAGCGGGCTCAAGGTACCACTGGCACCATTTCGGAGAAGAAGAAGAAGGAAGACCGAAGTCCACAATTATCAAAAGGCAAGGAAAGGAAAGATGTTCCAGACGCAGAAAGTGGAGGTGCTAGTAGGGATGTACAGTCTGGGATGGTGGATGTAGAGGAGAAAATATTGGTGCGACTTTGGTTGCTGCAATTGTTTGGTGTTTGACTGACTAGGCTGGCTAGGCATCGTTACTTCCAAACTCTCCCGCCGCTGCACACGACTTGATTGCTGAACTACTCACGCAACACAAGGGAGAGTATGTGTTCCGAATAGGGGAGCAGCCGCCTCATACTTCGCTATTTGCGGGTGATGTATCTGACGATTCTGATGGCTGGTCCGGCATTCCACGCACCATACAAGAATTAGATTTGCTTAGAGATGGAGTTATCCGAACGGTAGAGGAGGTTGGTGGGAAGGTCTGTGAAGCATCCACGCCGACCTCAGAGTGCAAGTTATTGACGTGTCCTCAGACTTCTGTTCTTTTTGAAACACGGACGGGCCATCCACGGGCGTCATTACTCCTAAGGTTACCTCCCCCGAGTGTCTCTCTGACCCCGGAGGTTAGATGTGCCGTTGTTGGAAACGTCGACAGCGGGAAGTCAACAACATTGGGTGTTCTTACGCGTGGTACGCATCTTAACTTACGTCCCTACCTTTAACATAGACCTCCGGTCAGGTGTCTTGGACGATGGCAGGGGGCGTGCCCGGTTTGGGCTGTTCCGTCATAAACACGAGATGGAGACAGGCCGCACTTCAAGTGTTGGGATGGAAGTATGCATCTCACATTCCTCAATTGTTTGGTTTGGTCATTGTTCTGTTTCCCTCTCGTTCTCTAGATCTTGGGTTTCGGCCCATCAGGCGCTCCAATACTACCAAACACATCAAATTCATCCGATCCGGACATCATACGACGAGAGAAACTAGGTTGGGAAGAAATATCCATGCAAGCTGCCAAGATCGTCTCCTTCATCGGTAGGTTCTGGACGAAAAGTAAAGGCAATCTGTATCAACTCACGCGAAATAAGACCTTGCTGGTCATGAGCGGTATTTGAAAACGACACTATACGGTTTAACATCTGGCGCAGCCTCTTGTATCATCCTGATAGTGGGTGCCAATGCAGGGTTAATTGGAATGTCAAAAGAGCATCTCGCCATTGCTCTCGCGTTAAGCGTACCAGTTGTGGTATGTATAACAAAAGTAAGTATGCAGCAGCCGTTCTAGGTCGTTGGGCGACACTCCAGTTTTCAATTTGTTTTAGATTGACATGACCCCACCGAACAAGATGGCTGAGACAATGGAACAAGTCGTCAAGATATTAAAGAGTCCAGGTTGCAGGTATGTTAGGTTCCCTGAAATAGACCTAGCAACGTTCGATTTTTCCTGCCATAGAAAAAATCCGGTGTTCGTTAACTCTATAGAGAAAACGGTCGAGCTAGCTACCTCTTTTGGCGCCGAACGGTCTGCAGTATCTTCATTCCATTTCATTTTCGCTGTCCAGTGACCGATTTATCATCTTCTAGCTTATGTCCAATATTCCAAATATCCAACGTGACCGGCGAGGGTCTAGACTATGTGAGTCTCATTCATAACTTCCATGCCGGCTATTGACCATTTCATCGCCCTAGGTCCGCACATTTCTGAACCTCCTCCCGTCAAGCGAAGCCGACGATGAGAAATTTGCAGTCAACCAGCCACTAGAGGTCATTCTTCTCCCCTCACGTGCGTTCAACGGATTGATGACGGGTGTGACAGTACTCCATCACGGATGTATGGTCGGTGCCACACGTTGGAACAGTTGTGAATGGGATTGTCAATTCTGGAAGGGTCAAGACGGGCGACCTCGTTCTCTTCGGTCCCGATTCGAATGGAAACTATCAGACTACCACCGTGAAGAGTATGCAAAGAAAAAGGTTCGCAGTCATTAGATCACTCCTACGCTTGAGGATTTCCTCGCAGGCGGTCGACAAAGTATTGCTCGATGCTAACCAATGACATACCATCCAGGGCGGATGTTACCTCCGCTGAAGCAGGTCAATGTGTATCCTTGGCATTGAAACGTGTACGTCGAGCGCTCGTTCGGAAAGGAATGGTTCTTGTTCATAAGAAGGAGGCTCCCCCGCGTGGTAGGTTTCTGCTCATGAAGAAACTTGGAGAATTTCTCATCAGCCATCATAGCTGTTCGCCAGTTTGAGGGACAAGTACTCATCCTATAGTGAGTCTATCCCCCATTCCTTGCATGTCAGACAACATCTAAGCATAACTCAAGCCATAACACGACACTGCAAAAGAATTATCAGGTACGTCGGTTTTCAACGAGCCCCACTTAATAATTTTGACACTCTTTCCAGGCCATGCTGCACTGCGGAGTGAGTTTTTGGTCTGCGTGTGTGAGCTGTATTCTGAGGTGTCTCTCAGGCGGTTCGTCAAACCGTCAAAATTGTCGGCATGGATCATCCTCAAGGTGTCCTTCGTACCGGTGACCGTGCTACAGTCCAGTTCGAATTCATCTCCCGTCCTGAGTTTGTCAAGGAAGGAATGAAGCTCCTGTTCCGTGAGGGAAAGACCAAGGTCTGCTCGTTTCCATCACCCTCCAACAGAGCTTCTCTGATGTGTCTGGCAATAAAGGGTCTTGGGGTAATCACTCGTTTGTTGTGACAACAACTACAGGTTGCACAATTCCCATCACTCATCATGATTGATGTACCAGAATGATATATATGCAAGTATCGCGTACATGTTCTTGGCTATCATTATTTTCCCATCGTAATAACCCTTTCAAAGTTCGATACCTATGTACAATGTCAAAGACAAGTAATAATTCATCGATTGAGATGGATGTACAGCAATGACCTTCTAAGTGCCCAATGCTTTGTTGCTACGGTAGGCGCATGGAATAGACTTGGTGATGCAGCCTGGGAAATTGCCAAGGCAAGAATAGCAAAATTCCCTTGATGATATAAGCAGGTCTGCTCCACGCCGTTGTTCGCGACGGATATCGCTATTTTCTCTCTTCGCCTTGTACGTCTTACTACTGTCCTTTATCTTTACACTACTCTGCCCCCGCACTGCACATTGTGCCACGATCATTCCAAGCCATGTCTGGTATATGGCGGAGAACAGCACTGGTATGCTATCTTTGTCTTGTTATAACAACGTCACCCTGACTTGAACATAGGATGGAAACTCGGAGACACCCTATCCAAGTTCCAGAGCAAAGTCAAACATAGCCAGCATATCATCTAAGGCTGGTGTAATATCATGATCCCCTACTCGCATATCTAACAGCCCGATAGTATTCACTATCGCCAGATCCTCGAGAATGGGGTTCCGACCTTTCACTAAACCTTGTCGAACCTGATGACGAACTTCACAATCCGCGAGGTCGGATGAACGCTGTCGAACGAGATGGTCTTCCTCTGACAATGAGAGGCTTGAGCAATTTTGGATGTCTTGTCCTCCTCTGCCTGGGCTTGCTTACACTATTGTCAGTAATCATACCATCACGTATCACACGAAACTTATAGTACAGGTGATATGCAGTGCCGGCTACCCGATAATCAGTCACTTTACGAGTAGTACACTGACAACACAAGGAGGTTTCAATCTGGGAGGCATCAACAGCACGGGCCAGGTCAGTGGACTAGAATATTGACGGTGTTGGATCACACCTACTCTGAGTCTTTAGATACCAACGATGACCGGTAATTGGGGCCTCATAGATATTGAAACGCCGCAAAATGCATATACAAAGCCCTCTTGGATGTCTGGTGGATCGGAGATGCAACTTGTCTTTTCTGACGAATTCAACACCCCCGGAAGGTCGTTTTATCCTGGTGATGATCCGTATTGGGAAGCAGTTGACCTGCATTACTGGGTATGGCATCTGCTTGATGCTGCTTCCGAGTCTCATCCCTTGTAATCTTAAAGCAAACGAATAATCTCGAATGGTACGATCCGGCAGCGGTGACTACAAGCAATGGCTCGCTCGTTATCACCCTCAGCAAACAAGTAACCCACGACCTGAATTACCAGGGCGGTATGTGGTGTAGCATATATCAACAATACATTTACATGACAATTTTTTGAATAGGGATGGTAGCAACTTGGTTGGGCACTTCTTTTAGATCACTTTTTTTCCACTTGAAGCTGAATTCTATTGCCAGGAATAAGTTCTGCTTCACTGGTGGATATATCGAAACATCATTGGTCCTTCCAGGAGCGAACAATGTCCTGGGACTGTGGCCTGCAGTTTGGACGATGGGCAACTTGGGACGCGCGGGATATGGCGCTTCTCTGGATGGAATGGTACCGAGCGACATCTGACCCCAGCACATTCGATACTGACGCCTTATACAGTGGCCGTATAGCTATGATGCTTGTGATGTGGGAACTGCGCCTAACCAGACTGTTAATGGGCAACCCACTGCGGCAACTGTTAATGGTGATGAAATGAATGGGAATGGAGCTCTTTCGTACCTTCCAGGACAACGCTTGTCACGGTGCACTTGTCCTGGCGAGTCCCATCCTGGACCAGTGCACCAAGATGGGTCATATGTAGGGAGAGCAGGACCCGAAATCGACATAATCGAGGCACAGGTTAGCCACTACTTTTCTCTATAGATCGTGATGTTTATGACAATATAAGGTTGACGGATCCACACTTCTCGGGACAGTTTCCCAGTCTGCGCAGTGGGCAGTGAGTCCATGAATCAGAATGACCGTCCCTATGCTTCGTTTCTCACCTTCTTTACAGCCATTCAACGAAGCATACACGTGGGACAACAGTTCCAGCAATCTGATCATCCCTAATCCTTCAATATCCAACCTCAATTCTTATAAAGGTGGCATCACGCAGCAGGCAACCTCTGTCGTTACAACTACCGATCAACAATGCTATGAATTGAGCGGGGGATGTTTCTCGATATACGGATTCGAGGTGAGCTCATGTTGACTTTCCTGGTGTGACCATGTCTCACATAGGGCGATTTTGTGTAGTATAAACCTGGTATGTGCTTGCCACACTTTCCAATGGCATGAATTCTCACATCTAGTTTGTCACGTAAGGATTTGACAATGCAGTGAGTCCTTCGTTCTTCTCCCTATGCAATCTGACTTTGGCCACCCACTGCAGTATATCACATGGATCTCTGACAACAAGGTTGCATGGACTCTTATGGCTCCAGGCGTAGGTGCAGATGCAGCTGTACAGATTTCTGCAAGACCTATACCCGAAGAACCTATGGTATTCTTCTCTATCACCTATGATGTCCTATTCAGCACTCATGTGGAAACAGTACATCATAGCCAATCTCGGAATATCGCCAAACTTTGGTAACATCGATTTCGCGCACCTCACTTTCCCGACAAAATTAACCATCGACTACATCCGAGTCTATCAGCCCACTGACAACATCAACATCGGTTGCGATCCCAAAGACTTCCCAACGGAAAATTATATCAATGCGTATGTATACCAAGCTTACCTTTTCCATCCCTGACGGCGCATCTGATGCGTGCTTTTAGATATCCAGATGCGTACGCAAATCCGAATTTCACGACGTGGACTGGTGATTACAAGCAGAAAATGCCCAAGAACAAGCTGCTTCAGCAGTGCTGATGTCCCGCATTCGGGTGTTGGCTAAGGAAACCCAGAGGCTCCGCACTTTGGTTTGCCGCCCCACGCCTTGCTCTCGATTCGTGCCCGCAATTATCTATTCGCATGTAGAGAATTATCTTACCCACTGTGAACTGTTTGTATTATACCCACAGATGATAACCGACGTCCAGAGTCGTGTGGACGGCTAGATTCTTTGGATTGTCTACGTACATACCCGTAAGATACCTCTTTCACCATTGTATGTGGATGATACTGGCATAGACATGACCCAGAATCTTCTGAGTGTAAATGGAGTTGTGTTTATAGACTTGACGTTATATTCCAAACTTACTCCATGGGTCGGGGCACGTCCAGGACTACAAGAAAGCTTGATGCTCAAAGGGGAGCTCCAAATATATCAGTCAAAGAGAGAGCTTCCATTACTCCGTACCACCAGGTTGCGCACGCGTATGAGGTTGTATATGGTTGATTCCACGAATTAGTCAACGAGTGGAGCTCGATCGTGGATGGGCTGGAGCGTGGCTGTCCATCTCACATGGCAGTGTATTCCTAAAACCCTCGATGGGATGGCGTCGGCATATGAACCTCTTCCCTCAGACGACGTAACTTCTACTGAGCATTTGAATCAACCCGTAAAGAAGACTTCATACCGTCGCATTATTTTCATTGCCGTCGCGTTTTCCGTGGTTGCGTTTGCATCATACAAAACCGTCATCCGACAGCAGTCAGCCCCAGCCTTAAATTTAGACATTCCTACACCAACTTCCATCGTCCCATCTGAAACGATTTCTACTGAAATGGCCACAGAGACTTCTTTGCATGGTCATGGAAAATACAGTGTTGGATAGTGCGTCCCCACGTTCCTCATTTTCTCTATTGCTCACATCGATTAAACCCTTAAGCTTCGTCAACTGGTAAATTAGAACACCGTACGTTCGTCACATTTAAGTGCTAACCCTCTGCGGCAAGGGGCATTTATGGACGAAAGTTTCCGCCATCTTTGATTCCAACTCAGGATCTCACGTAACGTCTTGATGAGATGCTTCCCCAGCTCAGCGTACTCACGCGTTTCAGCACAGTCACATCCTGTATGCGTTCGCAAATCTCAAAGCTGACACGGGAGAGGTATTCCTGTCCGATCCATGGGCTGACAAGGACATCCATTACCCTGGCGACTCCTGGAATGACAGCGGTGACAATCTGTATGGAAACTTCAAAGCCATCTACAATCTCAAGAAGCAGAATCGGAACTTGAAAGTACTGCTCAGTATCGGAGGGTGGACGTACTCGCCTACATTCCATCCTATTGTTGTATCACCTGCGCGCCGAGCCAAGTTTGTGGAGTCATCTGTCAAGCTGCTGGAGGACTATGGCCTGGATGGTTTGGATGTCGACTATGAATACCCATCTAACGATGAGGAGGCTTGGGGCTATGTAGAGCTTTTGAAAGAGCTCAGAGCGGCGCTGGATTACCATGCCCGTAGCAAATGCGCAAATTACAGGTTTCTCTTGACTGTGTGTGCAACCATCTTTTACGCAAGGTTTATGGACTGATGCAGTGGCTGTAGATCGCAGCGCCGTGTGGACCAGACCATTACAAGAAGCTTCATGTCAAGGAGATGGATAAATCCCTTGACTTCTGGAACATGATGGCCTACGATTTCTGTATGTTATAATGCAAACTCATCTATTTTATTCTAGTTAAGCTCACGTACTTACAGCTGGCTCTTGGGAAAAGATCGCTAATCATCAAGCAAACGTCTTCGGCGGTCCCGTTAGCGCGTCCGAATCGATCCACTGGTACATCAATCAAGGGGTGGCACGCTCCAAGATTGTAGTGGGGATACCCCTATATGGGCGCTCCTTCACAAATACCGAAGGTCCCGGCATGCCCTTCAATGGCGTCGGCCAGGGTAGCTGGGAGCAGGGTGTTTATGATTACCGCGCACTCCCACTTCCAGGTTCATACCTCTTCCGAGATGAAAAGGCGTTGGCGAGCTGGACGTACAGCTATCAGACCAAAGAGATGGTGAGTTTTGACAGCGAGGAGGTCGCAAAGTGGAAGGGAGAGTGGATAAAAAAGGAGGGGCTTGGGGGTAGTATGTTTTGGGAGCTTAGTGGTGACAAGGGATCGCACAGGGAGGATATGGAGGGAGGTGTTGGAAAGGACCCTCAACCGGGACATAGCCTGGTGAAGATTGTCAAGGGGGCTATGGGTGGATTGAAGCATGAGGAGAATTGGTTGAGATATGAAAACAGTCAGTTTGACAACATGAGGAAGGGAATGGAGTAAATAAAAGCGCAGTGCACGTGTGTCTGGCAGACAATTATTTCTTCACTTGTACATGATAGGTTTGTACATATCCACTGTCATGGGGTTGATGAGAAGATCTTGAGCTTTAGGATTTCGGCATTTGGTGGAACATTTTACAATGTTAACATCATGTAGTATGACAACAATGGAATGGCACTTTGCAAAAAAAAGGTAGTCCCTCGCTGATGCCATGGATGTCAAGGAAGATGAATCAATAAATGATTGTCTTGCTTCGGTATGTAGTAAACAT
>QFEU01004625.1:0-16578 GCA_003316345.1 Tricholoma terreum | reverse complement strand
TCTACTTTACTCTTCTTCCAAGAAACCCATTATTTCCCTTCCCACGACCCTAGGTTAAAGGCTCGACACTCGGGCCCTTGGCATCTTGGCCCGGGTAACTCTGGGAACGCCTCATTGGGTCGCATACACTTATTCATTCGACGGAAACACTGGACCATGGCCAACGTGACTACTCATCTAGCTTTTGTCTTGTGTTAAAGGAGTCGCTTCTAGAGCTACAATCTCATGTAACATGTAAATTGCAGTTTCGTCAATTCTACATATAGCCTGATGCACGGCAGTAATCCTGCGTTCCTCAGGCGGAAGCTTTTGACAACGTTTCCGCATTCGAATCGATTGATATTCCCACCATGACTCGTGCAGATCTGTTGCAATGGCTAATACTATGGCCGCCTTCGTAAAGCAGTCCAATTTCGACGGAAATGCTGTTGATTACGAGTTCGGAATCATTTCCAACAGTTTGTCAACTCTGCTTGACTGTTAATCCAGGATTTCGGTCACGGTGCCTTCGATTCTGGGACAGGAAGTGCAAAAGTAGAAGTAGGTGTGTTTTATCATCTAAACCGCAAGAATTGATTTCTTTGTGACCGCAGAACTGGCTGATCGGTTTTACGAGGCAATCACCCAATCCCCTTCCTGCAGGATAATTTACCATCATTCACACACGCACGCAACCAAGAAGCTCCTTTTTTGTAAGTGTTTACTCTTAGAACTACTTCAACCGTGGCTCCTTGGTGTACTTCCTGCGCATTCGAGTCACAAACTCGTCCTGTGCGTGCATCCTTGATCATTTCGCATGTCGGATATATTTTGAACGTACCCGTCATTAGTGGGTGCATCAGGATACACCGCGTGCAGCAACTTTCTCATCAGGTCGTCGAGCGCGTGGCCTGAGTTCGCTGTCTTACAGATGCAGCTAGGGCGGGACAGACTCAGTGGTACTCCTCTTTCTAAGATCGTCACAGGAAAGCCCTCCACCAAGTAATTTGAAATACATCTATTAGCTAGGTTGACTACATAGGCGGGCGCCGCGGGAACTTCCTGGAGCTCTGTTGTTCAATCGTAGTCTTTCCCTATTTAATATGGGTGCTGTATTATCAGGAACTCGTTCCCAATGCCAGCAGCCGCTGGCGACACATTATTCATCATATATTCCTCGTCAAACATGATAACCTAGAGTACTATACTGTCCTCATGCTGTAGTATACACATCATCGTCCAATCAATGTGGTCACATAAAAGTCCGTTCAATCGTTCAACCGTCCGTGCTACTAGGGATCGTTCACTAATTCGAAATAAGGAATAAGTTCTAGAACGTTAGATTTTGGTCAGCTTCGCCGTTCTGGTCACAAATCACCAACTATTGAGTTTACTTACAATAGCAGACACAACATTGCCGGTTTCGGACGAGTTATTG
This sequence comes from Tricholoma terreum, assembly GCA_003316345.1. NCBI lineage: Eukaryota > Fungi > Basidiomycota > Agaricomycetes > Agaricales > Tricholomataceae > Tricholoma > Tricholoma terreum. Next base: position 15,161 of record QFEU01004625.1, on the reverse strand, counting down.
AGTGTCTCGATGTCGTCCACGAAGAATATCAAGTTCTGTCGCGTGTAAGTTCAGATCGGAAGACAAAGCGTAGGTCATACCGTGCTGTTGTTGTAGACAATAACAGTTGCAGGTTTGGTCATGTTTGGGTCAATATACTGCGCTTAAGATTCCATCAAAGTTTCAGCAAAAGGCAGGAAAGTCTCGAAAGATGTTATACCTGTCAACTCTTTCGTGCGTCCATTGAAGTACCAGATAGCAGATTCCACAACTGTGGCATTGTCCGACGCGTAACTCGTAGGAACGGAATTAGGAGGGGCTAAGTAGGCTGAATGAGAATCGGAATGTATATCACCATTAGGCTTGTGCTTACTTTGTTGAACCGTGGACAATACAACGGCACTGTCATTAGTAATAAGTGTTTTGTGGCTGGTTAGATGTCATCTGCGAGCGCTCACTTGCTATTTTGCAGACCAATGCTACTAGGGTTGACGGCAGCAGAGGCTCCTACAAAAACTGGACCAGGAGAGGCAGGGTTCTGGGGAGCGATGTTGAGACGAAACAACAAGGCCCATAGGTGTAAATACTTACTATCGCCTGTATATCGAAAGGTGTCTGCCCGAAGGCGGAGGGGGTGAAACTAACCTGAAGGTCTTGGTCCGACCCCGAAATATTGAGGCCGCTGGGGCGAAAAACAATAGTGATTCAAGATATTGTGCGATAATGAGCAGAAATCCACTAACATCTGTTGAGAGCTGTTTGAGTTCCCCAGAGTGCCTAAAATGCTTCCATCCAATGTGCGAGCCTGGATATGGCCTGTTTGCCTATATGCATTGGCGTGAGCCTGATCTGACAAGAGCCTTGAAACTATTCTAAGGTCTTACAAAACGGGCGGCATGGGCGACGCTGATGGATACCTGGCACCTAATAAACGATAGTGAGCTTCTAGAAGAGGGAGATCACAAGAAGATATACTCGAAGCACTGGCAGGTGTCGGGGCTCGTGGGTCTAGATTTACTGTCCCAGGCAGTTGACGCCCGAATTTCGGGGGCGATGGCGGAAGACCGCGAGCCATCCTTTGTGCGTTAGTCTCTCGGAACGGAAAGCCTGCTACGTGTATGGTAGCGGCAGCGATGACAGAAAGAACCACTGAAATCTTGGTGAAGAGCATGGTGAACGTATCCCTCGATACAGTGACTTGTAAACGCAATGCCTCGAGGTTGGCATGGTTCACTGGCAGGTAATTTATAGCTCATAGTCCCATCACACTTCGGCAAGAGCTCTCCGTAAAGTTGGCCCTGAAATGAAATGACCGTCAGTAATTTGCAAAGGCTTTATATAGCCACACTTACTATAGAGTTGCCAGCGGAGGGTTTCGTGTAATTAAGTGGCGCATAATTTGTTTGTTTCCAAGATGCCGCACCGGCTTGCTGCGGTACCGACATGATGATAGACGATCATGCGCGCAGCGCAGTCCGTCAATTTCGTGGAAGCTATTGGCACATTATGAGCTGATATATACAGGTGCCAAAATTCACCATAGTTATGAAGGGAGGTTCGTCTTGCCAGTGTACATGTGGTTACGATAAATCATAAAGGAAAGTCGCGAAGACTAGAGATGCAGATCAGGGGTGATGATACAAAACAGAGAATATGCGTGAAGTAAAAAGTCTTGAGGATCTAGTTTAAATTGCAGAGAAAGAGCAGTCGTATGTGCAAGGGGTATAGGTGGAACGGAGGAAGGGGAAAGGCTGAGTCCAGAAACTACTGCACGATACAGTTCCCAGGCTTGGACTCTCGTTTCCGAGACCATCGAGTACCCACAGGTAAAGAGCCGGGAAAACCGTTGTACTCGGTGTCATGATCATTAGCGGCTTCGGAGACACCCGAGGTAGAGGTCATCTTTGACGGCTCAACGACTCTGGGGTCACCTGGACCATTTGAGGACTTACGGGTTCCCCGCTCGGAGGAAATGAGAGATCTTCTGTCCTGGCGACTCGACAAACTCTCGGCAGCGGTTGCAGCACTCCGTAGGCTTTGTAAGTCAGTGCTATTGCTTGTCAATGAGTGCGGGCGTTCGTTTGTGTGGGTATTCAACACGGTGACCGGTTTTTTAGGGAGGATTTTCTCTTCTCTAGGCTTTCTGAGAACAGGACGTGTGGGCTCTGGGGATAGATTGGAACGGGATCGTTTCAAGGCTCCCAAGAGCTTGGACGCGATGGGATGAGCAAGTGAAGTCGGAGTGAGAGGGGAAGGAGAAGGGGTATCAATGCTCCCAGCGGAATGGGCAACATAAGGAACGTCAGATGCTGGACTTAATGGGTGAAGATCGCGCAGACCATCTACGGGATTAGAGTATACGCTCGCTGGGTTTCCTTTCTCAGCATACTTGGCGTACAACAGAAGCTGAGCGCGAAGATCACATGTTGGCGGCGCGTCGATGGCACACTTTGAATGTGCGATTAGGCTGCACTGAGCGCACAGAACAGCACTTTTCTTCACATTCAGAAGGCATACCCTGCAGATCATGGCTGGATACCATTGTGTTATTAATCAACTGAATGGCAGATGATGCGAGCTTGACGCACGTTTGCTAAAAGTTGTTTTTACGAAGGAATGTTCTCGGGGAGCAATCTCATTGTCAGCCATTGGATGAACAGTTATGTTGGAAGCATGATGACCAGGCGGCGAACTGCTGGGCATATCGTCAGCACGCGTGGCCTTTGATGGAGACGATTCAGGCATTTCGATCTGAGAAAGATATCGCGCAACTTCAGATTTTTGCAGGTCAGCGCTAACACGGCGGAGAAAGGGAATACTGTCTTGGGGACGCAACTCCTGAGATTGAGCAAGCTAGTCAATATCTGAACGGGCAGGTTGTGAGTTCGAAAGCATTTCACCTTATGAATTCCCCAGTTTTGTTTCAACCATGGATGTTCACAAAGTAATTCCGCGCTGGGTCGCTCAGTAGGATCTTTGTTAAAACATTTTGTCAAGAAGTCGCGTAGCAGCTGAGAGCACCCTTCTGGAATGGGAGGTTTGTCATCTTCAACAATTTGGAACATTACTAGTGACGAAGATGAGATGACGGCATTATGATCGACAGGAAGACCATACCAGTCATGCTGTTCGTGATCTCGGCGTAAGGCGGACGTCCTGTCAATAGCTCGATGACTGTACAAGCTAGGGACCAGATATCCGACTTGGTGGATGCGCCCTTCAGTTCGATGACTTCAGGGGCCATCCAGTTAGGGGTTCCTGCAACATCTTTTTCATGTTCCACTGCTCTTAAGTTGAGCGACACGCCGAAGTCAGTCAGTTTTACATTTCCATTCTTAGTGGTAAGAATGTTGGCCGCCTTGAGATCACAATGAACGACATCACTCTGGTGCAGATAATGTAATCCCTCGAGGATTTTGACGACATAACTCGCAACAAGACGTTCATTCAGTTTGCCAAATGCCTTGAGTGTCTGTCCTAGAGAGCCGTTCTCGGCGTATCTAGACATAATCCGTGAGGAAGGGATGAGCCGGAAGGTTTGAGAACTTACTCCAGTACAATGCTGAGTGTGTCTTTATCCCTAGCCATGCCTTCATATTTCACAATACTAGGATGCGATAGGCTCTTTACGAGATCTACTTCTTTCATCAATGTCGTGACTTCCTCTTCTTTCAAACCATCCAGCCGAATACGTTTCACCGCCACCATCTGACCAGTATTTAGGTTGAGGGCCCGATAGACGGAGCCGAACTGCCCACGCCCGATACAATTACCCAATTGCTGATGCTTTCATCAATAGATGAAAGCATACTTGAAGGTCTGGGAAACTTACAAAGTGAGTTGGGGGCTTTCCGTCTTCTCTCAAGATGAGCGCCTTGCCGGGAACACTGCTGTCCGTTGAATCCCGTGATAGGAGGTCACTTGCACTCGCACCACTCGGCGCCGCGCCCAGATTGACCATGCTTCCAATTCTGGATCTCCTGGGACCGACCCCCAATTCATCATGCGGGCTGGGTTGAGCGCGTTTCCAAGCACTGGAATCAATGTCGCTGCGGAAACGACCTCGAGGAGCTAGAGGCTTATCGTCGAGAGTTGGTGTTTCACTAGGGCGAGAAGTACTAGCCCCTCCCAATGTAGTCTCAGGAAAGGGTACAAACGAATCGCTATCGGAACTTTGACCCACTCCATCCGGCGGAAAATGGACACCATTCCCATTCGAAATGCTAGGTTTTGTACTGTGTCTCCGGAGCACGATCCTGCCTGAAGCCGCAGGAATACCATCTGGACTGCCATCTCGACCAAGCACAGCCACTTTAGGCATCAACACCGGAGGATCAGTGGTATGCCGCGGGGGATGGTTCGGTCTTCTTGGAAGTTGAATAAGGTTTTCAAGGCTTTCATCGCGTCGACTGGCTCCCACAATAGCAAGTTTCTTTGGAGGGGAGATCGAGATATGAGTAGAGTCATATGAATGGTCTTGTAGATCAGGAAGCGGTGATTTAAGGGCGATAGCATGAGTTGGGCTGTGCGCCTGAAAAGCGTCTATAAAATCATCGGGCCATTTACCCTTACGCAGGTTGATGGCAGGCGGTCTAGGCCTGTCTACAACCTTTTCCTGTTCTGCAGCCTTACGTTTACCCTTGTATTTCGCCCTACCCTTGGAACTTGACGCGCTCTCGTCCGTCTCTTCCACCACCCTTAACAGGTCCACCACCAGGCCATCACTAAGCTTGCGGTCCTTGTGATGCTTCCCACCATTCTCCACGCTCCTTTTCCGAGTTAGTTCTTCTGCAATAACACTCCCTTCAGTTCGAGTGATAGATGGAGCCTCCGATGTGGCATCCGTCGTGATGGTCCGTACGGTTCCGAACTTATTATGCCCGTTGCTGTTAGAACGGCTCCGACTGAAATCTAGGATGCTCGAGACATCCGTAGTCATCGTGGTTTCGGACATAGCAGACAACGCCACCGATTGTCGCATACGTGTATCGACAACGGGATCTGTGGCCAACCTATCATCTATCAAAAGTGGAGGTGGATCAGTACCAGCGGCTTGGCGAGGTGAGACAGCCTTTTTCGCCCAGGTGAATAAGCCGCCGTCGTCGGCACGCTTCGCAGATCGGGCCCGCAGCGGTGATTTTGGGGGAGGTGTCATGAGCGGTGGTGTTGGATAAGCTTTCACTTCCAATACATTATCCCCGTCGTCGTCGTCCTCTACGAGGTGTATTCCTTGTACTGAACACGGGCTGTCGGATCGGACAGTAGGGAGTCCGGAAGGTGGGCTATAGCGTTTCCGAACTGGTGATGGAGGTGTGGGTGACACCGATGACGATGTTTGAATCAGATTTGGGGTGGACACAGTCGCACGAGAGGAAGCCCCACTCTGGGAATATGGACTTGAGTGTTTCTGGCCTTGTCCATACATAACTTTAGATCGCCCGACCACAGGTGCTTCCGCGAACCTAAGAAGGGCGATAATGGTCCGAGCTACACGAGCCAAAGAATCCCCAGTAGCTTCAATAAGGTCGTCATGTTGGAACAGGTCCTCCTCGGGTAAGCCGTATGATGAGCAGGCAGCGAGGAACGTCGTCACATTTGAAGTGCGTTTGACGCCGTCCTCCCGGACGTCGGGTCGCACAATAGATGCAGACCGAAGCTTATTCATCAACCTGTGAGTGATGACAATCAGCAGTGACAAAACGAAGTACAAGGGAGTAATGACATACTGGCATAAGACATAGCCATCTTTTAGCGCATCACAGAACAATCGCCTCTCCTTCTCCTCACTAGAACTCATATTGCCTACAGAATTCAGGTTACTGGCACTCCCTCCATAAACACCACCATTCTTTGCCCATGTACGCTCTGATCGGACTAGCGCTTGCGTACGAATTTCCACCTCTTCCCAATCTTTGATACCCAATTCACCCCGCTTCACAAGAGACGGAAACTTGATGATCTCTTTACACAGCATCGAAGTAGCGGTCCGTATGAGCCCTCGGTATTCAGGATTGGGGGGGCCAGAAAGGGAAAGTGTGGATATATTGAAATGGCGATTTTGGGCGTAAGCACGCTGGGTAGGTGATACGGTCCGCAGACGAGGTGAAGGAGATGTACCTCGGTCGTCAGTGCGTGACTCATGGGGGGAACAGGGTGTCTCTGCTGACGGTCGCCGGGTTGCATGGACAGAAGGACGTCGTGGTGAATCTACCGAAGCCCTCCGTGCTGTGTCAACTGATAGTCGGCACTGGACATCGATTGAAGGTCGTCGAGAGGTAGGAGAAGGGCTAGCACGGCTAAGAGGTAGATGTGAAGTGGAAGCGGATCCTAAACCACGCTGGGTGGGGGTCTCACCCCTAGTAGGCGATCGAATCCGGACGGGGCTTGAGGTGCGGGAAGTACTTGAAACGGTGTCTGGGGTGTTTAGCGGAAGATGACCTGAGCTTGCCGCAGCTCTCCTAGAAGAGGTACGACTGAGCTGACTTCTGGCTTTTGATAAGGGTGTTGGTGTATCAGGAGGACTGGGCAGATCGCGGTTTCGCCGGATTGGTGTTGAAGGTTCTGGTGAAAGAGATGAAGGGGACGAAGAGGTAGGTTCATCACGCATGCTAGGACTCGGAGGGACTGCAGTTGAAAATTGAGCGACAAGAGGAGGGGATTTTGTCGTTCTATGACGTGATGGTGGCTGAGTGGTGCCAGGGATAGCATGTCCATCTCCAGGAAATTCCCGTCGCGTCGCTAAGGGAGTAGGAAGACTGACATCCTGCTGTGGAGGATGCAAACTTGATCGTCTCGTCCGCTCGCGAGTCGGGGTAACAAGAACTTCACTACTGGATGAGGATGAAGCTGGGATGGCAGGCCGCGATTTGGGAGAAGGCAACGCTTGGGATGAGAGGTGCAGAGCAGGTGAGGACATCGAACCCTGACGCATGGACGGTGTGACGAAACTCGTGAATCCCGCAGCTCGCACCTTGTGGACTGGATCTTCAGGGTCACCCGGTACAGCGTCTGAAGGTAGTGGAGACGGCGTAAATGACTCTCGACCTGCACGACGAAAGTTAACCTTGGACTCGAGCCTCCGTAACATGCTTGATTTTTCCTTGTCCTTTCGCGATGCCTCTACGGCCACATTAGTCTTTGCCTTCCCTTTACTATCTCTTGGCGTGATGGTAGAAAGTTCATCGTCAGGTGGAGGTGGAGGTTTCTTAGATCGCGTCGCGGTGCGCAAGCTGTGCTCAAGAGATGAACGAATGCGAAAAAATGCCTTGCTTGATTCCGGTGCTGGCTGAGAAGTAGAAGCATCTGAAAAGGCTGGCGGTTGTTGGGAACGAGAGGAAGACGCGACTGGACCGAGACCAGTATTCCGTTGGTTCTTCATCATTTGAAAAGGTCCAGAAACAGGTATGTTCGCGCTCTGCACTGCAACTGTCGCCATGGGTGATCAGCATGAGATCGTCAGCGAAGAATTGACGTGGGTATATTAGAAAGAAGAGAAAATTATTGCAAGGCTAACGTTGGATGCTAGACAACTGATAAACGTAGAATTCATCATGAGCATATGCAAGATCAATAATCATGCGAGGAAGAAGAAGATCGTGTTCGAGAAGTGTCTGGACGGATTCGGTAACGCACATACCTCGAGCAATAGTCACGCTCTTGCCTCAGACAACTATAGCTTCGACAATCCTCGACGCAGAACCCAAACCGTGTGTTGACTGGTTTGATCAAACTGCGACACTATATGCCCAGGGCTAGGGTCAAGTGCACGAGGCACCAACGCCAATGAGGCTATATTGGTAGGGGAGCTGTATGACGGAAAATGTTGCCCGCTGGAAGGGTACTTTCCTATGGAAAGGACACCGACCGCCACCACCGTAGCTGACAATGAGGAGAGCGGAGACAAACCCTCGATCGATATATCGGAATGTCTTAGCACTTTATTGCTGTTGTGACATATCGAGGCACTTGACGTAATTATAAGTTTGTTCTGATGGTAGAGAACGACGACACTTTCCACCGAGTTGCCAACCCAAAATGTACTCAGCTTCTCCGCGCAATTGCAACAGAAATGTGTAACTTTGCAGAAGTTCGGTATAGGTTTACAATCTCTGGCTACAATACAGCTCCGATGTCAGGCTCCCAGCAACAGCACGATACCATTGAATTTCCAATGACCCAGAGATGACGCACCGAATTTACCAGAGACTGACATCTCGGCATTCGTGTTCCGAGATCCACATGTCAAAATTGCTAAATCGCGATAAATCCGGCCATGTTGCCACAGGGGGGAATGTTTCTCCCCAAGTCCTAACTCATTCAGTGCCATTGCTGTGTCATCCTCGACTGATTTGGCCATCCCAACCAAGGCGGGCATTTTGGGTTGATAGGGTCGCGGGAGGCGTGCTCCACGCAACTCCATGTGGCGTCAGAAATCTACACACCTGGGCACGTGTCCCAGGTTCTTGGCATGCGGACAGGGCCAGTAATTAGTATCAGGAGAGGATCACGCCTTCCCAACGCCCTCACCGTTACCACTAAATTAGCACGTTGCTCCTCCTCACGGTGTAGAATGAATATAAGCTGGCTGAGTTGACCTCGATAAAAGTTGGCGCAGGGCGATTGAACAAGGCATTTTAAAATGAGGTATGCATGTTCAAATCCGAGTGATTTCCTGACTTGTGAGATGGCTGACACCGATAGAGGTCTGTCAAAGTCGATTACTCTGCTAGAAATACATGATTGAGTTCGACATACCAATTAAAAACAGTGTAAGAGATATCTGTATCTCCATGTCTAAAACATTATGACCGATGGCGTGGGGAGAGCATAAGACACTGACAGCTTGTATGTAACTACATATGTATGTTCTGTCAAACTTACTTTAACATATTTGCTTATCGCACACGATCGGCAGTCGTGGGGACGACACGTACATAGATTGCTGAAGATGTTCGGCATGCAGCCGGCCTTCCATGCCAAGGGTTGTCATATGGTTCATCATCGTCGGCTGAGCACAAGAGGGCTAGAGTTTGCAACCACATAAGTGCAGAGAGTTGTCAGTGTCAGCGCAATTGTCATGTGATGGGAAAGCGGTTAGCCACATGCGGAGTTCGAAAGCTTACACCTCCTGATACCGTCACTGACTCAGTCGACAAGGAGAGTACATGCAATGAGCACCCGCTCGAAAAGCAAACTAGCTGCAGCATCTAGCTCTGAAGCAACTCAGGTTCCTCAAGCGAAAGCTCCCTCCCGCAAGCCCCCACAAACCTTTCAGTCAAATGCGCTAAAGAAGGAAAATGTCAAAGTCAAGAAACCAACCAAGATCGCAGGGAAAACGGCACCTAAAGTCGTCCTCTGTACGTGTCAGAGGGGAGACGATGGATCACCGATGATATTCTGTGGCTCATGTAAAATTTGGTGCGTTTTGTCTGCGACATCCTTATCTAGTCCTGATTTTCTTATACGACAAGGTATCATTTCACTTGCGTGGATTTGAGTGAACGAGATGCAGATGAGATCAGTGCGTATTTCACTTTCTAACTATTTCTCTGGCTAAAACATGCCCTTTGCATAGATGTTTATTTATGTCCTTCCTGCACCGAAAAAAGTGGTCGTCGTACAGCCAGTGAGTACACTCGGGTCTCAGTTCTCAAGTATTGCGATAGCCGTTTTGTCCTCCACGCATCCTGTAGTCGTGGAGAATTATGTGTTTTTTCTGTAACTTTCGCTTCGTGCTGTCTTCGTCAATCTCCCACATGTTAGTAGTGGCGTCCGTTCCAACTCGTTTCTTTCTGCTCGAAAGATATGTAGTGCATTGTCTCGCCACTTCCGACTACATGGGAGTCTTGAGTTGTATCTAGCTTGCTCGGCAATCCTGAGTGGCAGTTTACTCCTTATGAGCGCTAAAATATAGACGAAGCGAAAGTTACTTAGACAATCATTGAGTTGTAGATTTTTCCCCGTTTTCTCCCTTTTGTTCGTTGTGTATGGGTCCTGATTGTCTGACTTGATTTTATCTTATGCAGTGCTTTGGGAAGGCCCCGCGGCCGTCGAGGAATGCACTGACGGGGAGCCGATCGCTTCGATACCCAAAGGGAAACAGTCCTCTGTCCAGCCGAAGCAACCGAGTCCAATTCTTCCCCTGTCGGAATCAGAGCCCGACCCAAGTAGTGAAGATGAGTACATTGCCGAGAAATCCAGAGGCAAAGTTGGCAAGGTACGTGCCCCAAGGGCCGAAATTGGCCTCTAGTTTAATCTGATGGTTTGGCCACTACAGCGTTTAACTCGTCGCGTCTCCATCTCATCAGAATCCGATTCTGAAATGTCTGTTGACGCCGGTCGAGCCCGCCGCAAGAATAGTCCTGTTCCAAATTCTAGTCGCCTCAAACGCAAAATTGGACGGGCGTCCCACACACCTCCTCCGAAGCGGAGGAAGTCCGTTGAGTCGAGTGTGACCGATGATCCTGCCAGAAAATATTGCTTGGGCAAGTTGGAGGAGCTTTTTCGAGATATCTTCCTTAAGTATCCTCATCTGCCCACTGAGAAACGTGACGAAAACGACGGCAAGGCTCATGAAGGCATAGTGCAAAAGTCACAAGAGGACCTGACAGAAGAAGAGAAAGCAACATTGGTAGAGAAATCCAAGCAGTTTTCTGCTGATCTCGAGAGATGTATATATGAGATTTACCACGAACCTGATAAACAAGGGAAGTCTTCAGCTGGACCGAAGTACAAGTATGTTACAACCAAGTTTCGTTTGAAGGTGGCTAACTAATCTTTTGTGGCCCAGGGACCGTTTCCGAACGATCCAATTTAATTTAAGTAAAGCCGATCGAGTCATTATTCACCAGCGCATTGCTTCTGGCCTTTTGTCTCCTAAAGAAATATCAACTATGTCCTCCACTGATCTAGCGAACGAGGAAACGAAACAATCAATCAAGATCGCAGAGAAGGAGGCATTGGAGCATTCGATCCTGACACCGACTACTGTCCCTCGTGCCAAAATTACCCACAAAGGGCTAGAAGATATTGAAGATATCCATGGTGAAACGGCCAGAAGCCTGCAAGATCAAGAGCGCGCACGGTTAGAGGAGGAAGAAAGAAGAGAAAGGGAACGTATGGCGAGGTTGACGGTCCAGCGGCAACGCACAGCTTCCATTTCTGTTCCTCCTGAGTCTCCCATCACGCAGAATCATGCGTGGGGCGGGCCTCCACCAGTGCCCGCGCATGCTATGCTCATGTCTCCCAGTGAGGAGGCCAGTTCTTCAAGCCTGCCATATCCAACTGAGAGATCACCGGTGAATTCATCGTTCGCGCCCACCGGGACGGAGATGCATATGCCCGAACCCGAATTGAATCTCGCAGATTTCATAAATATGGATGACGAAATTCCCAGTGCGGTCCATGCTGGAAATACGGTCTTCTCTGTTTCTCCGCCCGCTGGGTCACCCATGGTCGAGGATTCTGTTTCGCCTCCCGCCTTTCAGACAGCCAGTCCACCCGCCACCTCGCCAACTACAGGAATCTCCCCGTTTGCTGCGAAACCAGAAAGCCCTCATACGTCTTTTAACCTTGCTGCACTCTGGAATGCGCCCAAAAATGAAGCTCCATCCGCTTCGCCGCCGCCGCCAAAACACCATGACCAGCCAGCAACAGCTGTGGCTAGGGAGGAGAAAGATATTGTCATGGAGCCTGAAACAACTGGAGCTGATGACCAAGACTTCGATATGTTTTTAGTAGAAAAAGATCAAGGTGCATCTCCAGACGCACTGCAAGCGGCTTTCGACGCTTTGCCTCAAGTCTGGTCGGGAAAGGTTAGTTTCAAGGATTCATAGAATATCATTTGCTGACTTGGGCTGTAGATCACCATGCCATTGGATTCGACAATACCGCAAGAAACTCCTGTTATTGCCCGCCAAGCGGGCGGAAGACTTTTGGAGCATCATTCTGCGCTTTGGAAGACGCTCTTTCCTACAGATCTACTTCGTGTCGATGGTCGCGTTCCTGTCGAAAACTCCAACAAGTTCTTGCTGCATATGAGAATGAATACGTCAAAAGAACTGATTGCGGTTGCCTTCTCTCCAACCTCGGAATCCAGTGACGTGGGCTTCAGAATTTTGAGTGACGTTTTAATTGCGAAAGGGTATGTACCAACACTTCTGTTATGTTTTCTGGCATTCATTTGTTTCTCCCAGTCGTCATGGTCTTGTATTTCCCTGGGGACACCACCCGAAGGATCATCATCCAGGGCGCGAGCTATACATAATTCCATTACTGTCAAGCGATCCTCTTCCAGACTTCATTGAGCTAATGGACAATCTGTGTCTGCCCAAGGTCCGGAAAGTCAATTACCTGATCGGGATATGGGTTCTCATCAAGGGGAAACTTGCACCTCCACCAGCGCCTTCCCCACCCGCACCTGCGCCTGCCGTCCCCCAAATTCCACCCAATTTGTTACCCCTGCTGAATCCTGGAGCTCCATTCCCTGCATCCCAACCGCCGTTACCAGCGGCAATAGCTGCTGAAGTCGCAACTCTTACTCCAGAACAAATTCAGTTGATGATACAAACCCTTGCTGGGAGTGGAACATTTCCCCCCGCTCCTGTACCATCTCAACAAAGTCAGCCTTTGCCTCAGTTGCAGTCGCATGTACAGATACCGCCACCAGTCCCGCCGCAACTTTGGCCCAATCCTGCGCACGGCTATGGACAGTATCCTCCATCTCAGTCTCAAGCAAATTCTTCCCCACCACACCCACAGCCTCACCAAGATCGTGATGTTCGCCCCGGTTCAGGATATGATCGTCACGATCGTGACACAGGAGGTGGTAGAGGTGACCGTGGTTGGCGTGGCCGAGGAAGAGGAGGTAGTAGGGGTCATGAAAGTCCTCGGAAACCTGTAGACTCTGGCTGGCCCCGACGACGGCCTCAGAATGATGGTGGAGGGCCGGGGCCTGCTGCTTCACCGAGTCCTCGTCGTTGGTAAATTCGGTCAGGATAAATTAATTTTAGTTTTAACTCATCTCTCTTGAACTTGTAGTTCCAATGATATGTATAGTAACGACTAGCCGCATAACAACAGAACCTTTTTGTGTGTTTCAAACATCGTAGTTTGACAAGAAATACGCGAAACAAAGAAATAATTCTTGGTAGAATACATGAATTGTAGACTCGTGACCACTCCTTCGTACATCGTGCTTGTATGAATCGTACAATTGGCTTCCTGTGTATTTCTTAATCTTGAATCTGAATTTTGATAGCGCCTTGAGCGGGGTCCGCAGCGACATGGAAGGCAGCGACAGCTTCCTCTAGAGCGAACCTGTGAGTGACGAGAGGCTTGACGTTGATTAAACCGCTAGCAACTAGACGGATAGCCTTCGGGTACTATCAACAAAATCTTAAAACTCGTAGACGACCATATTTTTTGCTGGACACATACTTGATTTGCATACCGGTATTGAAACTTGACGTCGATCTCGTTTGCACTGAGATGCATAAAGGGGAACTTGTTTAGGTAGTATTCATGTTAGAAAACGCATATGACGATAGCACAGTGCCACACACTCACCAGTTGTTCATTTTTTCCCACCCCAATAATGAAAACCTTTCCACCGAATCGCATCGACTAAAAGCGGCAACTGTCATCACTGTTTGAGTGAACCAAATTGGTCTATACTCACATAGATGGCAGTGTGTACACTGTTTCCCACGCCCGTACACTCTAAGGCAAGCTTTAGCAGCCCGCCAGCAGCTGTTTTGATCCGCTCCGCCTGCGCCTTGGGCGACGAACCGCGCTGAATCAGTACTGTGCGGACGCCAGGGACTAACTTCCTTGCAAAATCCAATCTGCTTTGGAAGAGATCGGTGATGACGATGGGCTCCGCGCCTGCAGCCCGAGCAGACAACAATGAGACCAGGCCAATTGGCCCAGCACCACTGTATATAGTACGAGTTATCAACATCCCAAATCCGATGTACGGGGTATGCAAAGCGTGTACCAGATAAGTAGCGCATCTCCAAGGCGAAGGTCGGCACGTTCAATCCCTGCTAAAGCAACAGCGAGAGGTTCGCAGAGTGCGCCTTCCTCGAAGGAGACTTCGTCTGGAAGACGGTGGAGCCATTCAGCTGGGTGCAGGTGCCATCTTGTCAATGTTCCTGCAGTACCTTGTCAGCGATATGGGCACAAGGACGCGATGTGCACCACATACCATGGAATGGCGGTGTTGAGAAGAAGACTACATCAGGGCAACCATTGTATCTCCCTGTACGGCACGCATCGCAAGATGGCTTGGAACATGGTATACCAGCTTCAATAGCCACCCGATCACCTGACAAAGGATAAGGACATAAAATGCCAACACATCTGATTGTTGTACCAATTTTCCATTGAGTGACTCCCTCCCCAACCTCAACAACTTGTCCAGCAGATTCATGTCCGGATCCACACTTCAGAATATTCACCAGTGCAATGAGCGATTGCACCAAAACCACCACCGAAGTCCTACCTCATCTGTAACTACCATAGAATCACCAATCCTCCCATGCTTCCAGAAATGCACATCACTCCTGCCACGGAGCCTATCAGTTGTGTCTAGTGCGTCACATGTGTCTCAAACTTACCCACAAATTCCAGTGGCACGGACATGCAGCAGCACTTGTCCAGGGCCAGGTGTGGGACGAGGTTTCTGCACAAGATGAACTTCGTTGGCAGGATTATAGAAGGCAGCGATATTCGCTGTCTTCGGTGGTGTCTCCGCCTCAGCGAAGATTCTGAAATCGGGGTGCTTCAACACTGTGTCTGGGCTGTAAATGGCTGCATTGCCAACGTCGGCCTGGGTGGAAGACATCGCGTGGATTAAAGTTTAGTTGGGAATCTTGAGGATCATGATGTGTTGCTTAACACTGTCACAAGATAATGGCGGAAACAGCAAGCCGTTAGGCCGGGCCGAATCTGAACTCCGAGACTCTACAATTGCAATCTTAAATCTTAGTCTAGAATAAATAAAATGCTTTCCTACGGTTCTCGGGCTCCGACCAAGAACGTCCGAGCTTCCTCCCATCCCATCCGTTCCCTCGCCTTGCCTGACACTTCGCCCCGCCTCAATTCCTCAGCATCTATAGCTTTCCAGTCATGATAGTCCGTCACCAATCCGTATCTCAGACCATCCACGATCTCTTGTGGTG
>QFEU01004616.1:1285-13209 GCA_003316345.1 Tricholoma terreum | reverse complement strand
AATAAAATAAAACAGTCAGAGATGGAAGTCACATGCGCAAAATATGGACATCTCTCAGGGGGGGGGAGAGATGTCCATATTTCGCGCACGTGACTTTCAAAAAAAGTTAGAAATTTGAATGTTGCACACGCAAGCACACTTAGCAGCAAGACAATCATTCCAATCAATAAAACTGAAAGGAACGATGCGTAATCAGCTGTTCAACAGCAGAGAATAATGTTAAACTGCTGTTAAACAGCTGTTAGCTACTTAGGGATTCAATAGGATCAAATGTTGTAGTGTATTCATTATCTTCTGTTCAACAGATGATAACCTGTCAATAACAGGCAGATGGCAGTTGTTTAGAATGTTATCGACAGTTCATACCAATGCCTGAAGGGCCCTATTCAAGTCGGCAAGATGGGGGTCAGGCTGCGGACCGTCCTCATGTGCTGTTTCTATCCGCTGTTCAACAGCAGATAGCACAGGTAAAGGCAAGAATCAACAGTTATCTGCTGTTAAATAGCAGACAAGGGAGTTCTGGTGGGCGTGTTTTCACATCCTCATGTATCTCTGTCTGCTGGGTGAAGAATCACTGTGGCACATCAACTATGACCTGGCTAGCTGGTGTTAGATGTCTGAGTGCCAACAGTGGCTCTGGACGCTGGTTATCCGCTGTTCACCAGCAGATAGCACAGGTAAAGCCAAGAATTGACGGTTATCCACCATTAAACAGCAGACAACAAAGTTAACAAATGGCTGTTAAGAAACTTAACAGTGGACAGCTATCTGCTGTTCAACCGCAGATAGTAAAGACCAAAGAGCAAAAGGAAGCACAACAATCGACAATTATCCACTGTTCAACAGCAGATAAAAAAGGTGACAATGGTCATACATCACTCTTACAGCATCTGGTGGCATGGTATATAACAAAAGCATAGCCCTCACATCACATCACAACTGTGAAAAGAGTAACAACAATAATAGTTAATTGACTGGTACCAACAAGTCTTTGTAACTAGTTCATAATAGATCATAATCATCAATAACAAATTGCATTACAATTTGTTGAAGTCAACTTACTATAGTTTACCGGTAATTCAGATAGCCGGAGGAAAAATTGCCTTTTATACTCGAAATCCGCGTCTCGGCTAATTTTTAAGTCCCATGATTAGTAAAGTCAGTAAATTTTGTAACTGTTGCTGAAAATTACTGACTGTGGGAAAAACAGACACATAAAAATGGTCAGACACTGAATCATTTTGGCAGTTCCCGGTTTGAAGAACGAGTCTTAACTTCATTAAGGACTCGTAATTAGAATACAATAATTAAACTTGTTTGAATACTGTTTTAATAGTGGGTATCTACACAGACAACTAAACACCACACGGTTACGGGCGCTCAAGGTGATAATGTGTTGATGGGACAGACAACCAGGATAACCACTGGCGGGATGGCGACACCGAGGATGAGGGAGTTTTTGCTTGGCAGGTCCCAACAGTAGTGACGTCCATCCACCATTAATGATCAGATTACACCCTCGCTCCAATGCTGGTCGGTTGCAGATATGGGTGAAGCTATCATGCTAAATTACGTCACTTAGACAATGACTCAGATCTGAGTCATGAGTCGAATCACTCGGACTCATGAGTTAGGATTTAGTGACGACAACCCCCCACTGTATTCTCCCTGGTACGCTTCAAGTATGGAGGCCTATGCAATGGACGTGCTGCCTGCTTGGTCCCAAGCCTGCATCTGTGGACGAGTATTCTCGGTACTACAAGCGTACACGTACCACAAGCGGAGTTGCCAGAAGACGAAGAAACAGCTTTCGTGTGCTCTGGCAAAGGTCAAAGAGGTCTGGCAGGCAAGGAAACGTCGAAAAACGGAACAAATGTCCCGTGATGAAGCCGCAGAATATTCCTCACATCAAAATGTGGCTGCCGAACTACTTTCAAATGATGCTCTCTTGCCTGGCATCCTTCCAGAGGTTAGCCTTCTCATTTATTGGGCTCTGTCGCTTATGAAGGGTCGTTAGAGTGCAGAGACTACCACTATGAATTATGAAGACCTGGATCAATCCCTGGCAGGGCAGAGAGGTCACCACGAACATCATCGACTGCCAAAGCGCTATCGAGATATAGTGCCTGAACTGCCAGCTTCACTTCCTCCAGCACCTTCACAAGTCATGTCGCCATTTGGTCAGATGGAGAAAGCTGGGTCTCAAGTTGCTGTGCTATCTTCATTACCAGACATCCATTGCCATTCAGAAAGATCCTCAAATCTACACGCAATATCTTTGGGCTTTTACGACAGTATTATGTGATTCACTTCTCTAATCATGATCCTGACGAGAACCAAATGCCTGACAGCCTGACAAATGTATCACCGGATATCTCTTCCACCCGTCAAGCTAATTCTTACTATCCATATCCGAATCAATCGTCATTTATGTTGGGAGAATGGTATTGGAATGATGGAGTAAAGAAATCACAGTCTAGCTTCCAGAAACTCATCAAGATAGTCGGACACCCCGATTTTTGGCTGGAGGATATCGCAGGGAACAACTGGCAGGTTATTGATGTACAACTGAGTGGAGAGCATGCATGTGACAGCTCCAATGATGAAGATGGTTGGAAAGACAAACCAGATGACGGAGACTGGATGAAAATGCCTATCAAATTCAATGTCCCTTTTCACAAAAGAATGTAGCATCCAGGCCAAAAGGAGTTCAAGTGGAAGGCTGCTGGGTTAGGCAGCCTCACTAAGTCGGACAGGTAAGACAGGACCAAGTTATCTTCATTGCAGAGAAGTAGGGATCAGTAAGGTACAGGGAGAGATAATATATAACTATACCTTTGTTGCAGAGAAGTAGGGATAAGGCAACGAAGGAGAAAAAAGATGTAATATATATGAGCCATGCTCCATGTGAGGTAATGTCCGCATCAGGTCTAGTATACATAAATGGAAGGTCGCGTCAGATGTGGGCAATTAAGGAAAGGCACGCATCAATCAAGTTCTCGTTCAGGAGTTGTGACACTAATGTTCATTGAGGTGCCACAGCGTTTGCTACAACGCCGGTGGCTGTGCTCAGCGCCGAGGGTGTGGCTATGCTCAACACCGAGGGTGTGTTGGTGCCGAGGATGTGTGTGTTCATGGCATGGGGTGTTGCAGCAGTCTGTTAATAGTTGAAATGGGTTTTCGGTTAGTGTTCATTGCAGCGGTGTTTGCTACAGCTCCGGTGGCTGTGCTCGGCAGTGGTGGTTGTCTCGGCGCCAAGAGCGTATCGGCGCCGAGGGTGTGTGGCTGTGCTGGCGGTGTGGGGTGTTGCAGTAGCCTTGAAACAGTGAGTGTTTGTTGCAGTAGTGAATGTATCATTATGGTGTTGGTGTTTGTGAAGACACCGGTGGCTGTGCTCAGTGTTTGTGGGTGTGTCAGTGCCGAAGGTGTGTGGCTGTGTCGGCGCCGAGGGTGTGTGCTGGTCATGGCACCGGGGAATGTGTGATGGTGCTGGGAGTGTCTTGGTGTTTGTGATGTTGTCGTAAGTCTGTAGGGGCAGGCTTACATCAAGGCAGGAATTTTCCATCACCACAAGTTGGTTTCGGTGCTCAGAGAGAAAATCATGCGACCGTCTACGCACCCCCACCTCCATTTCGAACCCTATGAGTTGTTTTGGCGACCAAATGAAGCTTCCAAACCAGTCCAAGTTCATGGAGAACTCTACACATCAGAGGATTTCATTAAGGCTCACTGCGACCTCCAGGACTCCCCTGGAGAGCTGGGATGTGATCTCCCGAGGGTTGTACTCAGTGTTATGTTTGCCTCTGATAGTACTCAGCTCACAAATTTCAGCAACTCCAAACTATGGCCTGTTTATCTCACAATAGGGAATGAGTCAAAGAATAGGAGGTCAAAACTGTCCTGTCAGGCGTTCGAACACATTGCTTACCTGGAGACGGTGCGTGAGACTTCTTTGGCTTTCTGTGTGGATCCTCAATTCTTTGGAACAATAGCTCCCAGATGCCTTCAAAACTTTCATAGCACAGCGCATCAGGGGCAAGGGGCCCAACAGTGCATTCATGGCGCATTGCTACAGAGAAATCTACCACGCACAGTGGGCGATCATTCTTGACGATGAATTCCTGGAAGCGTATGAGCACAGAATGGCTATTAAGTGCTGGAACAACATTTGGCGGTGTTTCTACCCTCGTGTATTCACATATTCTGCAGACTACAAGGAGAAGTAAGGCTAACATTCCAGAACTCAGGTGTTTGATGCAGCTCATCTGTCGCAGAATTCTTCTAGCAGGCATCCGGAATCTTGGTCGCTGCCCTTGTCCCCAGTGTCTCATACCATTAGATCGCGTGGCCAACATGGGAATGACTCGAGACATGGCGCAGCGCAAGACTCTTGCATGGACTGATGATGTGAAACATCGTACTCATGTCAAGGCAGCATGAAAGAGCATATATGAGAAGGATTACACAATCAATAGTAGGGTTGTGGAGGACCTTCTGCAAGAACACTCCCTAGTTCCAACCGCAGTATTTTTATCCTTTTCTTGAAAAAATTTGTGTTGATCCACTATTATCAGAATGCATTTTCCAGCAAGCTAGCGCCATTCAGTTTCAACATGTTCAATACGCTTGTTGTAGATCTAATGCACAAAGTTGAGCTCGGAGTCTGAAAGGCTCTTTTTATCCATCTACTATGCATTCTAGACTGTCAGAACAGGGGCCTGACACATGAATTGGATTGACGGCAAGTATAGGCTGAACTTCAGGAGACCTGAGACTGATATCCTCATTAGATTTCAAGAGATACCTCCATTTGGGACTGATGGCATAAGAAAAACAACATTGAACCGGTCGGAATTGAAGAAGATGACAGCTCATGATTACAAAGATATGCTTTTAGTAGGTGGAGTTCCTGTTATATGATTTGTTTTGATTACCTTATCTGTGTAGTGTGCTATACCCATTTTTGATGGACTTTTGCCCGAACCTCATAATACATATGTTCATAAACTTCTGTTTGAATTAGCACACTGGCATGGCCTCGCCAAGCTACATATGCACACAGACCTCACTTTGGATATTTTATCCCAGGTCGCTACATCTTTTGGTAGCAGCCTCCGTGCATTCCAGGAAAAGACCTGTGCCATGTTTCAAACTCGGGAGTTGGAACGCGAACGGCTCGCTTGACAGCAGCATAGAGAGAAGAGTGCGACTGGCACTATGCCAGGATCATCAAAGCCCGTGGCATCTAGCAAGAGTAGCCAAACACTGAGACAGCTGAACTTGAGGACCTACAAGTACCACTCGCTCGGCAACTACTTCAACACTATCCGGCATCGTGGTACAACAGACTCATATTCTACTCAGTCGGTAAGTTCCCACCTGATGCCTCATTTACTCTTTCTCAACATTGGTGGCAAACATCAGAGTGAACTTGAGCACTAAACCTCAAAAGCACAGTTCCTTTGGACAAGTGGCCAACTAATACCACAGCAATTGTCAAGAATCGAGCGGCGACAGCACCATATCACGACATCCACTTTACTCCTCTCCCTCTCAAGTGGCACCGGAGGACATTGTTGATGACCCTGGAGAGCAGTACAACATGGGAAAATCACAAAAATTTTCTGTGCACATACCAAACTTTCTGCAAAAGAACAAGGGCGATCCTGCTGTCAAGGTCAGTAGTTTCCCCTTACTCCACCTGTACCTACTGACGCCCCTGCTAGAATTTTTTCCCAAAGTTGAGGGAGCATCTGCTTCCACATGTCCAAATGGTGCTTCGCCAAGAAGCTGAATCTTTTCCTGAACATCCCAGTGTTACAGCAATCAACATTGAACCCTCCCATAGCCCTGACGGCAATCCGTGAGATTTTGTATTCTTTAAGAATGACTGCATTTACCATCACAAGCTCATTTGATTTCACTACACCACATATGATGTGCACCGTGGGACAGACATCATTAACCCAGGAACACCTCGTTGCAACATCATGTTTCTTGTGGACCATGCAGATGGTTCAGTCGGTTCTTCAGATCAGCATTATTTTCTGTATGCGCGAGTACTTGGTGCTTATCACGCAAACATGATCTACACTGGGCCTGGGATGCAAGACTATGCAGCGCGTTGCTTCGATTTTGTATGGGTGTGATGGTTTGAGGTCATTGATCTGGCATCGTCAGGATGGTGTAGCTCCACATTGGACGTGGTCCGCTTTCCTCCCATGCACAGAAACGAATCCTTTGGCTTTGTGGATCCAAAAGATGTCTTACGTGGATGTCATTTATTGCCCGTCTTTGCAAAAGGCAGACGACAAGCAAATGGGGTTTCTATTTCACACTATGCCAAGGACAGTAAAGATTATAAGCAATATTTTGTTGGCCGGTGCATTCAGCAACGATGTGATGATTCTGACCCTGATATGGACCCTAGGTTTTCCGACCGAGATCTGGTCATGTGCTATCATTGGGGCCTAGCGGTTGGTCACCTTCATGTGCACCAACCCATATCAATGTCAGGCCCTATCCCTGGCAAACCTGGGTCTCCGAGGGATACCCAAGATGAGGATGATCAATTTGCAGATTTCGAGGCAGACAAGCTGTCTGGTGAGAATGTGCATGCTCAAGACGGAGATAGCATAGGCTATGAATCGGATAATCCAGGGTTGGGCTTGGAAAAGCGTGACTTGGAGGGCTGGGAAGATGTGGAGACAGACTCTGGTTCGGAAGGTGGTCAATGCTATAACTTGGAAGACATGGAGGAGCCTGGGGAGGATTCTCATGGTCTGTACTAATGCACCCATTGTTCTCGCATTTGCAGTGATTGAAGTTGAACAACTTGGACATTAGTTAACTAGTTCCATCATGAAAGACCCGAAATATTCTCATCCTGCTTCTTGCACTATGGCAGACGGTAGTACATGCAAACTCTGGTGGCTATTCTCTGGGCTTCATCATTTGGACAAAAGACAGGAGCATAATCGCACAATGGAACTGGGTACATATGTGAAATTGGTCGAAGTGAGGAAGTCTAAATTATGGACAGGTACTCTATATCAGGGTGTTCTTTCAAGTCATTCCTGGTCAGTCAGCTCTGAGTCATCCACCTCTTGCGGACTGCAGTGATGACCGGGGAACATTAGGTGTGTCATGATGAGCATACATGTGTCACACTTCACGAACAGGCCAAAGAATTCAGCCTCCTTCAACCCAGGTCGGTCCATACAGTCAAGTTCTGGGAATTTGCACCAGTCAGTTTGATAACCCAAGTTAGCACCTCCAGCCAGAGGGGGCACATCAGTTAAGTCTATTCCCGCATTTGATTATAGCTAGCATGTCTCGGAAAGCCTTCACATACCTGCTTGGGCATAGGTCCTCTTCAGGGGCCTCAAAGGTCTGGTCTCTGTCTCCAAGTGGTGGAGGACCGGCGGAGGACAGACTGTGTGGACATCTTCAGCCTCATAAGTGCCTCCAATCCACCATTGCAGATAACTTGGCAACTAACCCCTGACAGGATATTTTTTCATGGGGACCCCGAACTTAGGATATATCCTCTCCAACAGTACTGTGTGGTGGTGCTACGTGAGCATCTTGCTTTTATGCTAGGTGAAATGGTGACTGACCGAAATAGCCTTGGCACACTCGGCGATGTACTCTCCTTGGTAGCGCCCAGTGACTGGTATATATATTGCTGCCTCGGTGAAGGTAGGCTCTTCACTAACTGGCGCCAACAGCGGACACAATCAGCAAGGCCCCAAGAACTGGTGACTCTCGCGATAGTTGCACAACCTATCTGGGGTTACCCGCCTCTTTCCTTGGACAGGCCTGTGCAAACAATGAGAGGCGGTACGTGATCAAGGTCAATGGTACAGACCAGTGATAGGTGGTGAGCGAGAGCCCCGTGGGATCGAAGGTCTTGACACAATTAGGGCCTACCACAGATGGCGGTTATCCGGATAGCCACCCACAGATTATGTAAACTTACGGATAAGGACGGATATGGATAAAACGTGACGGATATCCATGGATTGCATGGATGTTAATACCAAATAGGGAAAGACAAACCCACAGCGAAAGGCCAGTGAGTTTGACGGTACGGGCTTGACTTTGTGTCGCCCATCGTCACCTGTTGGCATTGGCCAACACACACAACGCGACAATGACAACGGATACCAACACCGACGGATACCAACGACAACGATAAACGGACAATGTGACTAAGACCTGCCACCACCACTCCCACTCCCACTCCCACAACAGCAAGTACCGCCACGGGCACCACCACCACAAGCCATTTGGACCCAACAAGGGCCCAAACGACGAGGGGCCCAAACGACCTCATCGTTTGGGCCCTCGGTATGTTTTTGTTCGTTTCAACTAACTAATTGTATTGCTTTACTTTGTAGGATCTAAACTACTGGTAACGACGGGTGTTCGACGAAGAGGATGAATACAACCCTATTGATATCAAGGCAACTGTGGAGTCGAGCCACATCGCAGACGTACAACTCACAGGAGACCTGCCACGGTCGTGTCCCCTTATCGTCGCCGCCGGGGACATCGCGGAATTCTGGGCTGGGGGTGCAAATCTAGGAGAGCAATGCGGCGTGATAGCCGTCGACGGAATTCAGGTGCGTGGGACCACATCGCAATTCTCTTCTACAATCTAGTGACGCCACAGGTTCTCCTGCACTGAGCTCCTCTGATGCCAAGAGGCTCAAACTCACCCAGCAGAGTCAAGGGGCCTCACCAGTTGACCCTGAAAATGCAACTGGAAAACGAAGCGAGCTGGACCCAAGACCCACACCCAACGACAACCGCGCGAACCCCCTCCTCCCGTCAAAACGGGACGCGAGGCTCTTGATAATGGACACGAGACAACAGAGGGGTACGGGGAGACTTGTGGAGGGGGATAGCCGCCAGGTAAGCACCTACCGCATCCTCGATGCGTGCCATGTCACTGACACCCCATCTTAGCTAGGAATCACCACCACCATGATCCAACACAGTGCGTACCTGCCCCATGCCTGCGAGGGTGGATCGCGAGTGCAGCAGCTGACAACGTTACCAATGCCAGCAACACGGCCAACGACAACAGCACCTGCCCCCAGCCCTACGAGCAACTGCTCGTAGGGTGGATCGCGGGTGCTCGCAGCATATGACAACGGTCATCAGCAGCAACCAGAACCCACACCAGCCCTGCGAGCAACCTCTCGTGGGGTGGATCGTGGGCACTCGTTGCTGCAGCGTCCACCTACCACCTCGCGGCCCTTGCCCTTGCCCACTCCTAATACAGCCCCTATCACACAGCGGCGAGCAATTGCTCGACGTCTGGAAGGTAGGGGCTATTGATGGAGTGAACGACACATCGGGTGTTATCCCTTCGGCAATGTAGTATACCATAACGTAGTACTAGTGAAAACACCACTATAAAAACCCATACCTACGTATATTTGGATGGGTGTGGCCGGTGCAGTGTGTGCAGGTGGTAGGCATGTCATAGACTTGTGACCACTCCCTCGTATGGGGATGAGATGTTGATCATTCTTGCACGAGGGATGGTCACCGGTCTAGGTGTGTCGAACCTTGTGCCCAATTGAGATTCAAGCTCCGCTTATCGCATTGGCAGGTTGTTGTGTTGGCGTTTCGCCATCCTTTTGTTCCCTCCCCCCCTCTGTAGCACATAAGAATGCCTCGTCAACGCTTCCCAGCTGCACAGGGTGCAGGAACAGCCCGACCAACTACACCTGAGCCTTCCGAGCAGCCAGCTGTCCTCATCTCTCCTATCAAGGCTCGAGCTGCGAAGAAGACTATTGCTAGTAAGACAGATGTCGAAGTGTGGTCCTTATCTGACCAGGAGATTATTGGTCAGTACCTATGCCCTCCAGGCTGGCCTGATATATATTACTTTTTTTATTCAGAGGCTTCAAAGTCCACTTGGCGCTCGAAAATCTATGATCACTATGACATCTCCCTTCGCCGAGAAGTGGATGGTAATGGAGAACCCTCGAAGATGGTATTTACCTTTAGTTGCAAGGTTGACCCTGTTCACCATACCCCTCACCTCCGTTCTCGCATGTCGAGTGGCCATGGAACGAAGAACCTTCAAGATGGTGTCAATGCATGCAATAAACGCCTTGGTGTTGTCTCTGGTGATGCTACTCAACATACTGGTGGAGTGGTGGCAGGCACCACTCCAGGGTAGTCACGTGATCATGTAGTCAGTAGGCAGTCACATGTATCCAGCTCATCAGCATTGCTATACCATCGCGTTGCCTGGCCACAGCTAGTAGGCACCTGGGCCTACTCCATCTTGGTGATGAGAGTGTCCTTCTTACTTTAACACACTTTCAGCTGCTTTTCTCGGGCTTTTCTCGGCTTCTTATCAGCTTTATTGTCTATTCTCGGGCCCTTTTAGTCTATTTCCGAGCCTCTGTTACCGTAAAACCGCACCGTCCACCGTAAACGCGCCTACCGCCCCACCATAAAACCGCCCACCGTAAAACCGAGATCCACTACACCGTTGCTACTGAAACGCCGCTTAGTCACCCCATCTAATTATGCCGGGGCCTGGAAACACTAAGAAACCCTCGAAACAGAAGAACACAGCCCCTGCCGAAGCCACCTCGGTTCTCGCATCTGCCAGCGAGATTGGCAAATTCTGCAACCCAGCCACCCCCTCAGCCTTCGCCACCGTGCACAGCGACTTGTTGCGTGGCCTACTACTCGACATCCTCGAAAAAGGACAAAAAGAAGGCTATGAAAAAGGAAGGGGTCATGGGTATGACGAGGGATATGAAGCAGGGCTTCAGGACAGCCCCGAGGACAATTTTTTCGACCAGTTGAAGGAAGAGGATGAGAAGAAGGCCCGA
The DNA here is from genome assembly GCA_003316345.1 of Tricholoma terreum. Lineage (NCBI taxonomy): Eukaryota > Fungi > Basidiomycota > Agaricomycetes > Agaricales > Tricholomataceae > Tricholoma > Tricholoma terreum. Next base: position 2,341 of record QFEU01004616.1, on the reverse strand, counting down.
GTTGATGTGTTTGAGATGGGAAAAGAACATGGACGAAAGGATCAGCTCGAGGACAGGAAAAAGGCAGAGGAACGAGCGCACGAAAACGGTTGGAGGAAAGGCCACGAAACAAGACTCGAAGAGGGGAAGAAAGAACGGGAAGTGACACGCGAGTTCGCGTACGAGGAAGGGAAGATGAACGGCCGAATGGAGGAAAGGGAGAGCTGGACGTCGAACCACGGCGAGGGCCTCTGCGCCTCGCTGAAGGAGTCGACGTCCTGAATTCTAGAGGAGACCACAGTTTCAAACGACGCGACGACGCAGACGGATGCACCTGCATCCGTCGAACCTCATCATGTGTTCACGACGACCCACGAGACTACGGCAACCCCCTCGATGCACCCCCTTCTGTACCCCGTCGGCATGCAGTTCTTCCCCCACAACACTCGACTCCACTCAGACGGCGACCAGCACACAGCTTTTTGGCAGCTACCTACAACAATGACAGCCAACATTCAGACGGACGAACTCTCCCCCTGCTGCACCACCCCCAATCCCCTGCCGCCCCCAGCACCCGTCATGTCACAGCCAACGACGTACGTGTTCTACCACACAGCCACGTCACGGTTGCCAACGCCGTTGACGACGGCCACAACAGCCCCACCACCACCGTCAAAACGGCCAGCCGCACCTTGCAAACGACGGCACTCTCTGCCAGGAAGATCTACAGCACCCCAGCAGAGTCCCCAGCCCCTCCCCTCGCGTCCTGAGTCTCCCACGGCCACCGCCACGTCACCGCCAACAACGGCGGCCACTTCTGCTGCAACGACCCCTGGAACTACTACCTGGGCCACGGCGAGTACTCAGACGACTAGCGCCACCTCGGAGACGGCTAACCAGGCTGTAAGAAACGTCCCATGGCGGTCCGTTGCCCAGCAAACGGTGCTACACAATTACGAGGGGACGCGTTCGTCAGAACGCGCCGTCCGCTTGACGGAACGACCTTGCCAGCCCCAGGACCCACAACGAAGCCCTGGACAGCCGTCCGCGCCCCCCAGTTCCACCCTGCTTGACCCC
>QFEU01004608.1:0-15643 GCA_003316345.1 Tricholoma terreum | reverse complement strand
CTTGAAGGGCTCACCATAAACGAATGGTGTGCATGAATCAACGCACTCTGATACAGTGCCGTAGCCCTGAGGGGGAAAACAAAGCACGTAAGACTTTCACATTACAACGGGAGAGAGCAATCCCAAGGATGAGGCATATCATAGCTCACCAGCTTCCCCAACAAGACATCACCGACCGCAGTCAAGTCCGGCATATACACGTCTTTCGGAGCTACGTAGAACCCATCAGGCAAGCCTGAGTCCTGGTCATCGTCCAGAGCAAGCCATTGTTCTTTCGTTACACCGCATACGACAGCTATCCACGAAGGGTCTGGGAGTAATCTTGCTTCTTCATTATCAACCGTAGCATCTGGATCAAAGTTGAAGTGACCTCCTATATCGGGCGTTGGGGGGATCATAGCAAGAGTCGGTATGGAGTAATCGATAGCGGATGGCGTTGGTTTGGAAGCCGGCGGAGCGCCTGGAATCCAGATATGTGAAGTGGTAGCAAGACGTGGCGATGAGATAGGATGCAGCTCATCCTCCCTCACCTGCGAAATATTCGACAATAAAGGGTTTGTGGACCGTGTGTCTGAACAAAGGAATCCAGAAGGGATGTGAAGCTCGGCAATACCAAGACCGTTCACGGGGCTTGTGTGAGACTCAGTAAGTATGTCTTGATTGGAATTTCGACGACTGCTCTGTCTGCTCCCCGGGCGACTCGGTGTTCGAATAATCTGTCCACCAAAAGATACGACAAGTATTTTTGTCTGGGTAGGATCGTGAAACTCGCTTGGAACCCCAACGTAGGACAAAAGTCGTGAACGACCCTCTGGGGTGTAGATTGATGGAGTCGATGAACGGACGATGAGCGGTGCCCGTATGATGGAACGCTCTACAGCTGCATTTGAAGACGAGGGAAATGAGATGCTTGGGTGAAGATTGGATGATGGAGACGCCTCCCCCAAGGATTCGATGATGTGAGGAAGGAAATCTTTTAAACAGGGATCAACCCAATCAGGAGACGGAAGTGACGGATATATGGAGAACGAGGGTATAGGAATGTTCCCCGGAAGAAGGAGCAGCAAGTCCGCACAACGGTAGCCTGCGTGTAGTTGTTCCACGAGTGGCTCCACCTCCGAAAGTGGAACCGGAATGTCAGGTATTAACTCTGAGAATCCTTCCAGAGCAGAAAAGGGAGAGGGGGTTGGATCGTAAAGTAGTTGAGGAGATGTCATATCAGGAACCAGAGTGGAAAGATAACTATAAACGGAGTCAAATGTAAAATTCGTGATTAAAATAGAAGGTATGCCCGCCGCCTTGGCTGCTAAACTGGCCATCCAATGAACATGGAATTGAACAACAAGATAGGACCAGCTCACCAGCCTAGGAAAGCTGCATCGCTTAGGACAGCGTGGGCCTTGATATCGATTAGCCATTGACGTTCGGCGTTCATTAGAGTATCTTTCTTGCCAAGGAAAAGTTTCAATACATCTATGCTCTTCTGGCGATCTACACGGTATCTGGGTGTGTGTCAATAACCTGTTTTCTTGACATGACAAAGGCTCGTACGCGAGTGGTTGTACAATGACTGGGTCAATTTCAGCAAAACGGTACTGAGCACCTTGAGCGATGCTGTCCGCGAAAACATGTTTGGGAGCAGAAGAGACTATGTATATTATCGGTTTTTCTTCGGACGGGAGACTGAGAAGATGACAGGCGAATGCAGAGACGCGAGTCGCATGACCGTAACCTAGAGCATAGTCAGTGAGCTTTGAAGGTAGCCTTGGAGAAAATGAGTTGGTACCGTGTCCGGAGCAGTAATATGCAAGGCAGAGAGATGCCATGCTAGAATGGAATGCAGGGCAGTGGGTAATAAAGCATTTGTGGCATCCCGCCCGATGAGCCCACCACAGTTGATTAGCCTAAGATCATGATCGAGCCTCTCAATCCTAACCCTAACCCAAACAACCTCACAAATCGGGACTTTCGCGGTTCCTGCCGTCTCTCTCCACATCAGCTCAGAAATGCTCAGTCGTCGTATACCCCAGTTGCGCCAGACCCTTATAACCCTTGGTCGTGCAGCTTCGTCTTCCTCCCCCGTGCCGTCCAAAAGCCAACCTTCCACCCCCGTTCCGGCGGCACCACAAGCGCCCAACTATCCAACTACATGGTCTACCAGCCAGCGACCGCGCCCCGCAGCTGGTTCTGGTCCTCGTCTCGAACAGACTGTCATGGAGCTACAGCCAAATCCGTTGTCCGCAATGGAGCTTGTCGCAAACGAGCCCATAAGGCTTGTTCATGGGCGAAAGGCCGTGTGTGACGGTGGTGCGTAAACATCCTCTTACTTGAGTAGGGTATGGATTGACCGTATCTCAGGTGGTGGACCGCTGGGTCATCCCAAAATCTACATCAACCTGGTATGAATTCATTCAACATGAAATACGATCTGAGGCTTAGTCCTTCTTTGTGATAGGATCAACTTGGGCCTCGCCCATGCGGGTATGTCATAATATCGTTTCTTGTCAGCTGAAATTCTAATACTCCGAAAATCTTGTAAATATCTTTAGATACTGGTGAGTAGCGATCAATCCACACATGCAACATCTACTAATTTTTGTCCCAGCGGAATTCGTTTTGAGCAGGCACCGCACGACCACTAATAGATGTTACTGTATTCAGCAAACTTTTCAATACACAGAAAGAACCAGCGTGTTATAATTGCATCATCACGGTAAATATTACGATGGTAGCAGTATGTGGGTATAGCGGGAGTAAATGTGACTGCCAAGAGCCAATTCTGAAAACATTGAACGATATACATGATGAGATCGCTCCGGGTTTTAAAAGCCTGGCAGGAGCTTGTTTACAACTGTTCGTCCAGAACAGTATCATGAAACCTCGTTAATCCAAGGATCTCCTCTCCAATAACTTGGTGATCTCGCGATGTTCGTGCAACCACTCAGGGAACGTAGCCTGAGGTCCTGTCTTACCTCGCATTTCGATCAAATAGTTGGCAAAAACGATGAGCGTTCCATAGCGATACCTACAATTATTTGATCAATCAGGAATCAATAAAATGCAGAGGGGTTGGTGGGCGTACAGATAATTGACAGTGATGATGCGAAGCTTCCGCTCTTTATTAGTTCCTTTCTCACATGCCTCTACCTTTAGTTTGTAGCTAAATCAGAGAATGACTATCAGTGCTATTTCATTCTGCATTGGCGAGAGATCGTACTCGTAAATCGCTTTTCGCAGATTCTGAACATCTTGCATCAAGTCAACAGCTCGGTCAGTCAGCCGTTTGGCGACTTTCCCGTGGGATAATACCCCGACGAGCTGCAGAATAGTCTTGTATTCGCCTAAAATCACAGCATCTTTCATGTATCACTTTCTGAGCATGTGGGAGAGCACGAACCCTGGAGATAAGCTTCTTCCTCCGACGGACCATCCATAGTATCATAGATTTCCGTGGACGGTTCATAGAGAATCGCAGCATTCCCTTGTTCATCATCCCAGTTCTGAGACATTGTCGACGATATCAAGCTAGCGGTGACCATGCCAGTGGTTGTGCGACCCCGGCCCATCTGGCAATTGAAGATAAAATCACCAGCTTGAGACATCCCAGTGCTGACACGTTCCAAAAGCTGTGAAAGCGCATCGGGCAGGGGTGCTTGTTCGTCGGTCTGCATAACGACAGAGGTTAGCCACTTTTTCACATCATGAAAGAACCACTTGCAATCGCGACGCGGCCATAATTTATCTGACAGAAACGTATCAGCAACCTGTAGGAACAAATAGTCTGAAAGCCAACCTTGTATCCTTCTTTCGCAACGAGGCTCATGACATCTCTTGGGGTCAAGATGTCACCTTCGGACACGGTTTCCCACACAGGAAAGATAGAAAAAACACCAGGTCTCTCTTCCACCTCATCGTGAAGCAAGATACGACCGTCGCCCGCTCGTAGTTCACGAAGAATATCCTTCTTGAAGCTTTGTTCCATACTTTCTACGACCGATGTTGTTATGCCTGTTGCTCTACGGTGATTGTAATTATGCACCCAGTTCTATAACAGCTAACTTGACTCACTCGACATTTTCCAACGGCCGGTCGACGAGACGCAGAACATGAGGTCTGCCGGCGACGTAGATAACCGGTTCCTGATCATCATGAGCATGAGTGTTTTCAACTGTATGTGGAACCAACCTCTCTCAAGGAAGTCCAATAGACAGTGTTTTGTCCTCCTGGACCAGCATCAACTCGTTGCAACGCACGTTTCAAGCTACAAGTCCCGTTAGTCCGATTCATGTAACTGTAATGGTGCGTTTACCCCTCGACGGTTGGCATCCCACTGAAAACTCGGGTTAACAAGGGGACTGATAAGAAGAGGAATTGACATGCCTTCCACATACCATCTTTCCATCGCCGAGATATTCAGTAGATTCCGCCCCCTCTGAAGGCGATGAAGATCCAGGTGCCAATGCCCGCAGCGTCAAAGGCACTCGTCGGAAGTTTGGAGAGCCCTCGATTCGCCTATAATAGTGGGAAAATATTGTATGAATCGTTGAATCAGTAAAATCACTCACTCTGGTAGCGCCATCTTTTGTAAATTGGAGAAAAAGTCACTCTTCAAAATAGTCGATGCAGAGAGGATGCTTCCGGAACGGTTCACGACGATCCGCGTCACCTCGTCTGGGTCGGCCATCCCTTCTCTGGCGTCTGCTCGTTCCAACGGCTTTAAGGCGTCCATACCATCCGCCAGAAGCTCTTTCTCGAAGGTTTTAATCACTGTCAATTTACAGTGTTAGATAAGAAAATTGTTAGGCCATAACTACAAACCTGGGCGACTCTTCACATATGTCTCCACGCTCTCAAAGGATTCCATGGTATCTGGTTCTGTCGACTGCAAGTATGACTGGAAGATAATCAATTCAAAGTATCGTCGAAGATTCTGAAGCCCTGCAAGCGCCATGTCGTCAATGCTCCATCACAGACTTCATAAGTAGAGACATGCCTTTCTGCGCATGCATTCGCTTCTGCTTCTCATCTGTCGCTTGTTCCGCACGATTTCTTGACTCCTCAATTGAATCTCGGAGATTATAGACAGCGGAACATTGATCGATGGCATCATCGACAATGTCCTTGACAGCAGGACCTTTCCTAATAACCCTCAAAAGATCTAAAAGATATGAGGGTCAGAGAACTGACGAGAGATGCTAATGTAACTACATACTGTTGATGACCTGATACGAGTGACGAGCTTTTGGAGGCGTTGGTTCCATACTTGTTACGATTGAAAGTCCCGACAACGACGTATGATAGTGAGGGGCTGCAGGTTTCTTCACTGAGCGGTGCAACTCTAGCCATCGCCTGATCAAAAGAAGAATTATCTGATACAAAAGTCAGCATTGGGTTGTGCGTAAGACAACACCCACACACCGATGCCAGCGTGCTTCTTCCCCGACCAAGTTGGCAGTTTACCACAATCGGCGTGCAGGTCGACGTACGCATCACTACGTCGATAAGATCACTGAGGTCCGCGAAATCGGGAGGCCTTTCAGCAGTAATCGGTACACGGTTGTAGTGGAGGTTAACTCCGTTCGCATCCCGCCTCGCCGCCATGATGTCTTTCAGTACAAGACTATTCTCCTCCGTGACTTCTTCCCAAATCGGAATAACACTGCCGTCAGACTTTTCCGTGTGCAACAAAAGCCTGTATGTAGATAGTAGTGACAGTCCCCCGGAGATTTGGCCAGAATTACCTGCCATCAAAAGCGTTCACTTCTGAGATAACATCGTCTCTAAGCCTCTCTTCGAGTACTTCCAATCGTGAAGCCGAAATTCCGCCGTAGTCTTGGATATTCAGTTCAGCACAGATAACAAGCAAGCTAGGGCAAGCTGAACTGTACCTTTCATGTTTCGCAAAGAGAATCCTTCTCTCCGCAAACAATACGGGGCCCCGTTGATGTACACGATAGGTTCCTCCCGTAGATTGATCCAAACGATATTCGAAGCGGACGGATGGGCATCCTTAATCCGAGCGACCACCTCATCAATCGCTTCCAGTGAAGGTTGGCCAAGAGCGTAGATGTTCGTATCGGGTACCTGTCGGAAATTCATTGCACCTCGGACGGCATGCTCGACATGGTGAGATTCGCCGAGCCATTGGTCTGATTTCAGGAGAGTACTGTTTGAGTCCGATGTCATTTAAAAAAGGACGACTATAGAGAGATATTTTTTGCGAACCTCTCCCGCAGAATGATGCCACTGCGATTCTGCAGAGATTGTATTTAGTAACACAAAGATTTGCGGTTGATGAATTGTTTACCTTGACAACATGGTCTGAATATTCGTCTCCAAGAATTTGGCCGCCAGCTATCGCGGCATCGTTCTTCTTTCCAGGTATCAAAGACCTGTGTTCAAAGCCAGATTTCGATAGCGCCGAGAGGTCGTTGATAGGGGAGAAAATATTCAAACGTGAACCATATGACTTTCTGAGGAACATGACTTGACTGCGCGTATGTAGCTGTCAAGCAATGAACGGAATTTCCAATGTCTTCACTTACTTCCAAATTTCCGTTCTCGCCTATAAATGATATCAGGGAATCGGGTCGAGGATCATGCCTGAGCAGACCGACCTTTAACCAGGTTGAGAAACTTTCAGGAAAGGCTTCTGAGCTTTCATCCACGTAGCTTGCAAAAGCAATCATGAAGAAACTGAACCACATGCGTTCAACGATGACGAAACGCAAGTAGCTCTCCACATACTATTTTTCCAAAGCTTTGACAGCCTTTAACAGGAAGTCTTCTCCCTGCGCTTCCTCCATGCTCGTCAACGAATACTTGATCCGGTAAATAAGGATATCTTCACGTAGATTGTTCACTTGATCAGCTAGATGGTGGATTCCATATCGATTCCATCATTCCTTCGCTCAGAGATTGTTCCGTTACGCACTGGCGTCAATTATCCGATCGACCAATTTCTTGGCCTTCAGGCCATGTTCTAAACATCCTAGCAAGCTGAGAATCACGCCATAGTTACCCATGTGTGCCTTGCGCAGGTTCTCTAGTAGTGCTGGTTGCGTCATAAGTAGCCCAATCGCTGATTGGGAATTCTTGTTCTGAAGACCTTGAATTGTACTGTTCAACGGTTATACAATGACTGCCACCTGGGGATTTACTTTGTTGGAGGAGATATGTCAATCTCAGAAGGGATTTGCTGAGGTCCTGTTGAGCGGTTGCTTGCTCAAGAGCGAGCACAAGCCGCGACTCTGTGTGCTGCACTGGCATATCAGTCGCCATGGCATTCAAATATCAAGGAGACTTACTTTGGTCGTGGGCTGGCTCCAATTGTCATGTCAATAAACTGACAATGTGACGATTCGTCTACTCACCGTGCTCGTTCCAGAGTTGTTCGTCATGGGAGTAGGAGCGATTGATGGAAACTTGACAGCATAGGGGTCCGGAATCCCTCGAGCGATAAACTGCTTCCTTCGTACAATAGAGGCGGCCACCATAGCGAAAGTCGTGCGCACAGCACCCATGCCACAAGAGAAGACTAATGCGGTACGGAGAGGATCGGTATCGCGGATGACCCGCACATAAGCGTCGAGGTAATTGTCCTATATGACTGTTAAAAATAAGAATTCTAATTCTATCCGTGTAACATACTTCAACTGGCCGGTCTGGCGAAATAGGGATACTGTAGAAACGACGTGTCAGGAAGGTACGCCCCACCTGAATATATAGCATACCGATGATACTGTGGCAGCCAAGTCAGTACAGTTATCTAAATGCACAAAAAAAGACGAACATCAACATTCCAGCCCTGGGACTTCATTGCCTCCCAAAGTTCCCTCGACGTCCTCACATTTCCATTATCAACAGAGGTCCATGTTGGCAATATCGCACCTTCTCCATCCCCACCGTCAACCGCTACGGGCATTTGTCAAATCGTAACTTTGCTCGCAGCCAGATTTCAGACATACCAACTTCATTGTGAGTTAGAATCAAGCCGCCGTACCTGCGTAAGTTCTGTTATACGCACATGCGACAATATTATTTCTCACTCACCGAGTAGCTTCTTGCAGAATGTCGTTCTTCAGTCTATTTTCAATGGCTTCCAGGTTTTCAGCACGATCTGATAGAGAGAGGGTACGTCTTGGTTCTGAAGCATCTCGCAGCACAAATGGGCGACCAGATATGTATACTGAAGAAGATATGATATTAATCTCTAATTTTACAACCTGCGAAAGAAAGGTCCATCGACAAGAAGAGCATGTGATGTAGGCATGCTTAGATGCCGTACGTCCCTCATTTCCGCCCTCCTAGCAGCCAACTTTCAGTCATGAGAAGGATCGCACTTACCAATGGGTTCCTCACGAGTCGAAAACCAAACTACGTGTGAGGGGTTGGGAGTACCTGGCCTACAGCGCAATATTGACAGAATGGCCCTTAGACCTTGAGTACGCGGTTGAGCTGCTCCAAACACATTGAATGCTCCTTGGCGAGGTGCCCTGAAATTTGGAGCCCCGTGTACATTGAGTTCTAAATCAAGAGCACGTCCTAACATAATGACGATTAATTGACACCTTCGAGTCATAGATGGTTGACATCAAGTACCAGATGGATAATGGTCAGTCTTCAGGATGAAGCCTCTCGACAACACACTCCCTGTCCTCGTCTTCACGACCGACGGACCAGAACGCTCCAAAAGACCGGTTAAATCCAAAGTCGTTTCTGGCGCAGATTCTTTGATGACTGGAGGTTCGCTTGCTATCCGATTGTGAGACCTGAGTGGAGGTGGGATGGATGATGAATGCTCATTCAAAGACCTTGACGTTTGAGAAGGCGGAACTGTTGAGGGTCCTTCATCAGGTTGGGACAAGGACTTGGGCATCGCGATCGAATTGGGGGACATGTTGGAATGAACAGACGTTGGTCTAGCAAGTACCTCGGTTTTATACTAAAGACGGCTATAAAGTGCACAGCAGCCTCAAGGCGGAAACAGCCTGCACTCCGCGACTTCACCCGGGCCAAGTTCAAGTGACAAGGGAAACACGGAAAGAGTGACAACCTATACAGCATACATATCATGTGACTTCAAATAACACAGTACGGAGTAAATGACACACGACTCGGAATAGTTCCGGCCGGATATCCATCTGGCAGCAGAGCAACCATGCGGCCCTCAAGATCATGCTCAAACATATAACATCGCCATCGCGGGGAACCCTCCAAACGCGTGCCAGGCTCTAGATCTTTTTGTGGTCTGCTGGCCTTTTGATATCTGCCCAATTTCGGACTTCCACGACTAAAATCGGATGTGTAAGACAACAAGTGGACGTCGCAGTGCCACTTACACCATCGCACTTTGAAAATTGACTCGGTCGGTCCTGTGGCATTTCTGGCGGCTTTGTTTCTTTGTGATTTACTCCCTTCACAGCTTGCTTTGACTATGTCGTGCCATGGCCAACCTGCACGCTTTGGCCACCAGAGCGATCTTTGGCGACCATTGTAGTATATACATAGGTCTACCATGCATGCTTTCCCCCATCTCTTCGCTCTCACCGGTGACGTTCGACTTCTCTGCATTCCCGTTCTCTTCCTTGCTCCTTCTTCCCTGCCATACACATGCGGACAAAGCGTTCGCGCGACTGGTACGCGTACTACTCTGACTCAGAAGATGAAGGTCAAGCTTGGATCAACGCCTCTGTCGACGAGAAGGGTGCCATATCATACTCTCGATCTCCCGCAGTCACTCAGAAATCAGAGGCCCGATGTGTACGGCGTGCCACAACCGTTGGCGAGGCTGAGCCTGCAGATTCCCGTCCATCCGAACCTCCCGAAGCACCTGTAGAAAAACGTCGCAACAAGCAGGTGATTCTCGCGTCTTTCATCGTTTGTATGTGACTGACGTACAACAGACGACGGCGGTAATGGCGGAAGTGCTTCTAGAACACTCTGACGCGTTACGTGACGCCATATTGTCTAGGGAGCATGAAGATGGCATCGGGGACCCCTGTATCTGCAATACGGATTCGGCTCTCGCTATCTACAGGTGTATCGAATGCCTTTCGCGCCCACCGTTATGCCGTAGTTGCATCGTGACTGCTCACGGACATATGCCTCTCCATTGGATCGAGAAATGGGATGGGAACCAATTCGTCAAAGAATGCCTTGCGAATATCGGCCTTGATATAACCCTCGGTCACCACTCTCGCCGTTGTAAACGTGCCGTGTACGGACCAGAATCCGGACGACTTATAACGATCGTCCACACGAATGGAATTCATAGAATACGGATCGTGGCATGCGCCTGTAGCAACCCACGGATTCCGGACGGCATTCAGTTCGCACGTGCTGGATTTTTCCCAGCCACGATGGAGCAACCGCGGACGGTTTTTACCTTTCAGGTGTTGAAGAACTTTGAAGCTCACAGGGTGGAAGCGGGCAAGTCTGTGCAAGTGTATTGTGCTGAGCTTCAACGCCTTACGAGTAATGCTTCCCCAACCACGATACCGGTATTTTTTTTAAAAAATTCCTTTCGTTCGACGGGGTACTAACCTGAGGTTCAAAGAACCGCTATCCTTCATTCCTTCCGGTTGTGCAGGTTTGGCGAAAACTTGCTTCAAGTCGGGATCAAGACACCGATAGAGGATTGGAGTCTGACCTTCCAACATCCTCAAAAACACCCTCAGAAGTGGAAAGCCGTTTGTTGGAAAGGAACACCTGCACTTAATAAAGGACTTTGACACACACACTGTACATTCAGAATCTACATTCTCATCTAGATCTTTTCATTCATCTAATATGTGCTACGAACGGTAGATAACAACCAAAAGCCACCATCGACTAATGTAAGCCTTTAGACATTGTTAAATATAGCGAGACGTGAGATGGTGCAAGAAATTGTGATTGGGGACGGACAATAAAGGAGCGGCATCAAAAGGAATGATATTAAAAGAGATAAAAAATTGCCAGTGATAAACCAGCTGCTTCAATATTGAACATATTGGAAATTTTCGGCAAAAAGTGCGAGAAGAGAAATGAAAGATGGAGCCGTATTAATGCGATGTGAGTGCGTGGAGGATGGAAAGAAAGCAACGTCCATGTACCAATCCAATGCGTCGACGATGTCGGTGTTTCTAGCAATCATACCAAGATTCGTTATAATGCAGAATCCATCTACATGGTTCTGTGTATCTTTCTTTCGCGAGCAATCAATCATCACAGTCCATGTCCGTACGCCGCATGAGGACCTGGTGACATCCTGCCTGCATTATAGGCCGCTTGGGGTCCCGGTGACACCCTGCCACCATAAGCCATTTGTGGGCCTGGCGATGCTCTTCCAGTTCCATACGGGACCTGAGCAGGGCTCATACGACCCGCATTAGCAGCTGCCATCTGGGTCATCGGAATTGCCTCTCCCTGCCATTCCGTTCCATGCTCAAGCGTATTAGGGACCGGCCCTCTGTATGGGTCATAGTAACCATTGTGAGTAGGAGGATCGTCTCGGTATGGTTGGTTGGGGTTGAGGTGGGGCAAAGGTGGAACAGCGTATGGGTCATGGCTGACACTGCCGATATCTGGGGTGGAGTAATTCGATGTCGAAGGTGCCCGAGATAGCGATGCTTCGGAGCCCGTATCGAAGCCGGCCCTGCCGGTGTTATGGACGGGAAGAGGATGGGAATCGATGTTACTTCCGCCATGGGTATTTAGGTCTGGCCATTTGATGGCTTCATCTAGGGATAGAATATTAAATTGTGCCTAGACATCAAAGATACACAACATACTGTCATCAAAGTCAGTGAAGCGCTTCCTTGAAAACTTCCATATGAAGAACGCGATGATTGCTATTAAGGCAATGCCGCCTGCGACAGACATGCCAATAATGGAGCCAGTGCCAAGGCCACTGTCACTTGGTGGGGTACTGGTGGAGCTTGCAGCTGATGCAGTGTCTGATGAGGAAGAAGCCGTGTTTGTTGTAGTGATGGTTATTGCTCCAGTGTCGGTATTTGCAAGCGATGTAATCGTCGTTGGATTATTAGTCGGTGGTGCTGTTTGAGTGTCAGAGGCGGAGGCAGATGTAGAAGTGGTTTGGGGTGGGGAGGGCGTGGTGTTAGATGTAGAAGTGCTCGAGGTAGATGTGGTTTGAGTAGTTTGGGTTGTCTGGGAAGTAGGAGGGGGTGCGACGCTGGTGGGGGTGGTCTCAGTACTTGTATTGGGTGGAGGGGTACTTTGCGAGGAAGAAGGGACTGTGGTCGCCTGACGAGCATGATTTGAGGCGATTGCAGTCCGACAGAGGGCAAGAGCGAGAAAACATGATAACAAGAGCGTCCTTTGGACCTTCATGGGATTCAGTCTTAGCAGCGAGGCCTCGTCGTCGCCCACGTCGTTGGTGAAAGGAGTGGCTTTTGTGTGACAACCGTATGTGGCTGTGTCACTAGTGCTTCCTCCACTGCGCATTCTTCCTTTCTCACAGCCTACCGGGTCCTCCGATTGCCGCATCAATACATGAATTTAAATTGACCCCACACACATTTGCAATTGCAATTTGCAACAAGTAATATCAACTCTTGGTGAAGCTCATCAACGACCACACTGATATCCTGTTATCCTTTCCACCACCTACCAACCATCTCATGCGTGCTGCTCTCTCATCCTCATCCATTTCATTTTCACTGTCCTCATCATCATGGGCTTCCACCAGAATAGACCTGGCAAATTCAACAACCTGACAACCGGTCTTGTGATACTTCAGCGTGCCCAACGGTTTCATCGTTCGTGTTGCATAGAGACGAATACTGTGGGATAGTATGACAATGCCTGCATAAACGCAGATATGGATGGTAAGACTTACTAGCCATCCCAGCCACCAATAGCGCAGACCTTCCCGTCATCGCGAATGGCGATGGACGAGTTTCCTGGGTGTTTTGTCCGGTGTGCAATGCAGGCAGTATCAAGAGACATTTTTCCGGCTCTCTGCACAGTCGAGATGAGCAAGGTTAGGAAAGTGTACCTGGATAGCCACCCACCGAAAGATCATACCGACCAACAAGATGGTCTGCGGATACAGTCAATGCGAAATCATTTGCTCTAGACACTCTCATAGCCATTACTAGTCTTGATCAGCAAAAGTAGTTTGCCAAATGACGTGACGTACTAGACTCCACATGCAATTTAACAGTCCAAAGTATCTCCCAACCCGCTCCTTCGACAGACTTGAGTTTGTCGGGCCTAGTGTACCCGCGTAACATTACACCACCATTTTCGTAAGCACAGAGCAGCCTCAGCTCGTCTGTACACTCCGACGAAGAGGACGGCTGGGATTGTTCTCTCGGGACGGTGAAGAGATGGAGCGACATGATGATACCTAGGTAGTGGGTTTGTGGAGCAAAAACTAGGGGAAGATAAAATATGAGATACCTGTCTTCGGCTGCTCACCAGATTCAGAGGCAAATACCGACATCCTCCCGTCCTGGCCGATAGCTGCGTGGATCCTGTCGCGTGTGGGTAGCTCCCATACATCCGCCTAGTGCCATATCAACAGAAGCATAGAAGGGAGAAGATACACACACCACAAACGATTCGACCAGGTTCGGCAACGCGACAAGCGCTCTATCCTCTCCAGCATCCGATGGAGACAACCTCAACAGCGAAAACCGACAATAATTCAACGCATTTACATCCATAGAATAGCATAACGTCGGCATAGGGAGACCAGGTTGCACTGCAGACCCTCCAAGTCTAGCAGAAGACGGCAACTCCTCGATCCGAGTCCACACATGCAGCTTATTATCCCTCCCATGTCTGTAATCCAGATCCACTCGCATTAGTCAAGGCATACTAGATATAGTTCGTTGTACACCACCATGCGTACGTGATGATACGGTATCCCCATTCTTCGATCCCGAGCAACCCATCGGTGTGGGCTTTCCAGGAGGCGACGGGGCGGAGCGAGGATGTAGATGTTACGACGACAAGTCCGGATATGTCGCCGGAGTAGAGCCTTTCGTTGTCATCTGAGAATGAGAGTGCGGATATGGGGGATGAGTGGGAGCGTAGGAGGTGGATAGGGGTAGGCGGGGTGGTCATCATTCCAAACAGAGAAGCCGCACCTATAAACATACATGTGCAGCAGCCGTTTGGAGCTTCCCATTCATGGATCCTGTACAACTGTCTACAGGCGTATCTCTAGAGGTTGAATTGACTGAATATCCTCGTGGACAGGGAAAGCTGGCAGTGTGCTTGCACCCGTGGCCATGGCTGGGAGGTCGAATGGATGACCCGTGCGTCAGGAATTTCTCATTGGGTTCAGAAATTTGAACAACACCTTCCAAGGGTACTTTTGTCCCTCCAGGATTCACTCCAAGCCAAGGGTTATCGCGTCCTGCGATACAACTCTCGTGGATTTGGAAAATCCTCAGGGTGGGCTTCTTTAACAGGTTTCTCCGAAGCTGGTGACCTGGGAGCTCTAATTAAATGGGCCATGGACAAGGTTGAAGACGTTCATTCGCTTGTCATTGCTGTTAGTACATTCGCTCCTCTTGACACGTTGTAGCACTCAAGCCGTCGCAGGGCTATTCACATGGCTCTCTCATCGCTTCCTTGCAGCCCGTCATTCCCCCAGTGAAAACCTCACATATCTTGTTATCTTATCCTCTCGGGCCTAGAGACTGGCTGACTTTGTTCCATACGAACACTTACACTGCCAAACTGAAGGAGTTGATAAGCAATGCAAATTCCAATGTCCTCATCATGTATGGAGATCGTGATGAGTTTACTAGCATAGCAAAGTACAAGGTATGGAGGGAAGAGCTTGTGAGCGAAGGCAGAGGAGATGACCTGAAAGTGATTGAGATTCCAGGAGCATCTCACTTCTGGGAAGGACGAGAGATGAAGTTGAAGGAGGTCGTTCTGGAATGGTTGCCATGACTTGGACTTGTAGTATTTCCCGAATAGGAACTATGCCACTTCACACAACTACTTTCTTCTACAACTTTTTCATTTCAGCTTTCTTCTCTCCAGTGCCGGTCTAACTCCCACTTATTTTCGCGTTTTCCCATTCAAATCCATCTTACTTTTCTATTAGAGCCCCTTCGTTTTCCTACCAAAGCAAATGTACGTCCCACAATACTAAATCTTTGCCATCGATCCTCCAGCTCATTCCATCAGGCCACTACCAGATGAGAGTCCCCGTCAAAGCGTAGCTAACCTCATCGGACGTTTCGAGAACCAGACCAAACGCCAGTCGTTACCACCCCCAACGTCGTCCTCTCGTAGCACAAGCGTCTTATCAAACGTCACCAGCGACTCTTCAAAGGAGGAGGTGAAGGAGAAACGGGGATGGCCTCCAAAATCCACCTCCAGCAGTGAGAAGACATCTCCAATCATCCCTTCTTCGTCCTGGAATCGGCGCCTCGTTACTGACCAGCCAGCTTCGCTGCCCGTAACACAGCCAGCCAACGTGCCTGGTGATCCCGTTCGGCCCGGCCCAGACATGTTGACTCTGGCTCTGGACAAGAAAGTCTCTTCTCCAGAACAACAGTCGAACGCAGGAGAGCCGAGTCCGGATGTAACCCCAGCATCCAACACGTCAAAGCCTGCTAGCAAGACGCCTATCCCAAAGACACCCACGACAGCTACTCCACGGAGTTCTCTA
>QFEU01004597.1:0-14142 GCA_003316345.1 Tricholoma terreum | reverse complement strand
GGGCATAGGTACTGACCAATGATCTCCTGGTCAGATAAGGACCACACTTCGACATCTGTCTTACTAGCAATAGTCTTCTTCGCAGCTCGAGCCTTGATAGGAGAGATGAGGACAGCTGGCTGCTTGGAAGGCTCAGGTGTAGTTGGTCGGGCTGTTCCTGCACCCTGTGCAGCTGGGAAGCGTTGACGAGGCATTCTTATGTGCTACAGAGGGGGGGAGGGGACAAAAGGATGGTGAAACACCAACACAACGACCTGCCAATGCAATAAGCGGAGCTTGAATCGCAATTGGGCACAAGGTTCGACACACTTAGACCGGTGACCATCCCTCGTGCAAGAATGATCAACATCTCATCCCCATACGAGGGAGTGGTCACAAGTCTATGACGTGCCTACCACCTGCACACACCGCACTTGCCACACCCATCCAAATATACGCAGGTATGGGTTTTTATAGTGGTGTTTGCACTAGTACTACATTATGGTATACTACATTGCCGAAGGGATAACACCCAATGTGTCGTTCACTCCATCAATAGCCCCTACCTTCCAGACGTCGAGCAATTGCTCGCTGCTGTGTGATAGGGGCTGTATTAGGAGTGGGCAAGGCCAAGGGCCACAAGGTGGTAGGTGGACACTGCAGCAATGAGTGCCCACGATCCACCCCACAAGAGGTTGCTCGTGGGGCTGGTGTGGGTTCTGGTTGCTGCTGATGACTGTTGTCATATGCTGCGAGCACCTGCGATCCACCCTACGAGCAGTTGCTCGTAGGGCTGGGGGTGGGTGCTGTTGTCATTGGCCGTGTTGCTGGCATTGGTAACATTGTCGGCTGCTGCGCTCACAATCCACCCTCGCAGGCATGGGGCAGGTATGCACTGTGTTGGATCGTGGTGGTGGTGATTCCTAGCTCAGATGGGGTGTCAGTGACGTGGCATGCATCGAGGGTGCGGTAGGTGCTTACCTGGCAGCTATCCCCCTCCACAAGTCTCCCTGTACCCCTCTGTTGTCTTGTGTCCATTATCAAGAGCCTTGTGTCCCGTTTTGACGGGAGGAGGGGGTTCGCGCAGTTGTCGTTGGGTGTGGGTCTTGGGTCCAGCGCGCTTCGTTTTCCAGTTGCATTTTCAGTGTCAACTGGTGAGGCCCCTTGACTCTGCTGGGTGAGTTTGAGCCTCTTGGCATCAGAGGAGCTCAGCGCAGGAGAACCTGTGGCGTCACTAGATTGTAGAAGAGAATATTGCAATGTGGTCCCACGCACCTGAATTCCGTCAACGGCTATCACGCCACATTGCTCTCCTAGATTTGCACCCCCAGCCCAGAATTCCGCAATGTCCCCGGCAGCGACGATAAGGGGATGTGACCGTGGCAGGTCTCCTGTGAGTTGTACATCTGCGATGTGGCTCGACTCCACAGTTGCCTTGATATCGATAGGATTGTATTCATCCTCTTCATTGAACACCCGTCGTTACCAGTAGTTTAGATCCTACAAAGTAAAGCAATACAATTAGTTAGTTGAAATGAACAAAAACATACCGAGGGCCCAAACGACGAGGTCGTTTGGGCCCCTCGTCGTTTGGGCCCTTGTTGGGTCCAAATGGCTTGTGGTGGTGGTGCCTGTGGCGGTACTTGCTGTTGTGGGAGTGGGAGTGGGAGTGGTGGTGGCGGGTCTTAGTCACATTGTCCGTTTATCGTTGTCGTTGGTATCTGTTGTCGTTGGTATCTGTCAGTGTTGGTATCTGTTGTCGTTGTCGCGTTGTGTGCATTGGCCAATGCCAACAGGTGACGATGGGCAACACAAAATCAAGCCCATACCATCAAACTCACTGGCCTTTCGCCGTGGGTTTGTCTTTCCCTATTTGATACTAACATCCGTGCAATCCATGGATATCCATCATGTTTTATCTGTATCCATCCTTATCTGTAAGTTTACATAATCCATAGGTGGCTATCCGGATAACTGCCATCCATGGTAGGCCCTAGCTTGAACACAAATATAGCAGCTATAAATGCCATAATGACAGCATCAAGCACAGCCACCACTAGCACTCCTTGACGCTGCCACTCACGATGCCTGCATAGCCCCCATCAATGTCATTGACAACCACCACCACAATCCCTTTCCCAGCTCTAAAACAGCCACCCAAAGCTTGCAAACAACGGCACTCACTGCTGGGGCCATCCACAGAAGCTCAACAGAGCCCCTAGGCCCCCGTCTCACATCTTGAGCTGCACCTTGCAAACACCATGTCACTGCCAATAATGTTGGCCACCCTTGCTGCAACCACCCCCAAGACAGCATCCAGAGCCACCATTGACACCCAGACAGCTGCCACCATATCAGAGACAACTAACCAAGCTGTAACAGGCGCCCCATGGTGATCCGTCGCCCAGCAGACAGAACTATGCAACAATGAGCAAATGCATGCGTCAGAACGCATCCCACAGCCAACAGAATGACTTTGTTGGCCCTACCACCCTCAACGACAGTCCAGGAAGTCCCCCACTCCACCTAGTTTCCCCCAGCTCATCCCCCTGTCCCCCATTCCGCACTTCGAGCCACCGAATGCCACTGCCACATCATATTCAATGAACCCAGCTCCCCCACTCCTCCTACCTTCAGAACGAGACCCGGTGCTTGGAAGACAATGGCACATGCTTCCTGGACCATCGGTGCCCCCCCCAGCTTGCCCCTCTGCTCCATGTTACGCACCATGAGCCCAACACAACACCTCATGCATCTGCCAGACTCAGACCCACCACATCACCGTTGACACGTTCATCAATGATGGGTGCACCCTCTGCTCTGGCCCCCTCTGGAACATGAGCCACAACTCAGGAACGACAGAGCATGCACCTAGACACACCAGAACAGCCCTAAAATGCTCTCCAACCACCCAGCTTGACCCAGACCCCCTGTAAATGCACCGTTTCACCACCATCTGTGTCCTATACCACCATGCTTGACACCTGTACCCATCCATCTCAACTGGGCTGAAGACACTGCGTTGATGCCAGTCCCACCTGTTATGTATCCATCACCATGGGATCTCTCCAAGTCCACTCTGAAGATGAGTTTTGTACAGCTGTTTAGCCTGCAATGATGGATGAGGCAATGATGAGCCCCGCCATATTTTTATTTCATGTTCCATCTCAACCTTCATCACTCAACGTCATCCCTCCGGTATTGGACCAGGAAGACCCAAGCTGGTCCTGGTCCTGTTTCTGTTCCGAAGCTAGACTGGGATGGAGACCCCCATTTCATGGACCTGAGTTGTGTGCTCTAAGCTTTGGGATGGTCACCTCCTTGCTGAGTCTTACATTTTACCTTTTTATCAATCATAGAATTTTTCTGGCCACTGTTTATTATTTTTTATATCCATTATTTTTTACATGATGTCACCTTTTTCAATCATGATGTGGGCAGGTGAAGTACCTATAGGGTGTGTGGGCACCTACTCCAGGTACTCAGCCGACTCTAGCTGATCCCAAGCCCAACTCCAGCTGATCCTGAGCCCAACTCCAGGTAATCCTGAGCCCAACTCCAGCTGATCCTGAGCCTGACTCCAGGTGATCCTGAGCCCGACTCCAGGTGATGCCAAGCCCAACTTCAGGTGGTTCCGAGCCTGAGCCCAACTTCCAGTGAGTCTGAGGCCAATTTTCATGGTCTGACTTGGAGATGGGCTTGGATTGAGTCTGAAGCTGTGATGGTTAATAAAGCTAATATCAGTCCTTATGTTTTTGGATGAAAACACAAATTTGAATGGATTTTTCATTAAGTACATAAGGTACATTATGTATTGGAAATGTATGTAAGTAGCCTTTGGGATATGGAGTCCAAACTTGGTTTATCCATTCAGCTAGCAAATTTATTAAGGGGCAGCCTAGAGTGTTCAATAGTAAATGTAAAGATGGGTCATAAACTGAACAACATCCATCTTATAAGTATATGGAAGTGTGCATGGACCATCAACAAATAAAAACATCACATGATCAGTGGACTTGATGGTTTTTGTAGTTTACCTGGGCTTAGTCTTGGAGAGTTTGGACTCCACACTGAGCCTGTGTTTGGAATCCAGACTCGGACTTGGAATCCATGATCAACTTGGACTGAGACCCGGAATCCCTGCTAGTCTCAGACTCAAAATTCGGACTTAGCATCCCTGCTGATCTTGGACTCGGAATCCATGATGAACATGGACTCAGGGAATCCATAAACCCAGACTTCAACCTGGCATTCCTGCAGGTCTTGGACTCGCAACTTGGACTCAGACATGGAATCCCTGCTAGTCTTGGATTCAAAACTTGGACTCAGCATCCCTGCTGATCTCGGACTCGGAATCCATGAACCCAGACTTGGACTTGGCATTCCTGCACTGGGTCTTGGACTTGGAACAGACTTGGAATCCATGAACCCAGACTTGAACTTGGCATTCCTGCAGATCCATGAACCGAGGTTCAGACTTGGAATCCATGATCAACTTGGACTTGGACCCAGAATCCCTGCTAGTCTCGGACTCAAAACTCGGACTTGGCATGCCTGCTGATCTCGGACTTGGAATACATGAACCCAGACTTGGACTTGGCATTCCTGCAGGTCTCAGAGTCGCAATCCATGAACCCAGACTCGGACTTGGAATCCATGATCAACTCAGACTCAGACCCAGAATCCCTGCTAGTCTCAGACTCAAAACTCGGACTTGGCATCCCTGCTGATCTCGGACTCGGCATCCCTGCTGATCTCGGTCTCGGAATCCCTGATGAACATGGACTCGGGGAATCTATAAACCCAGACGTCAACTTGGCATTCCTGCAGGTCTCGGACTCACAATCCATGATCAACTTGGACTCAGACATGGAATCCCTGCTAGTCTCGGACTCAAAACTCAGACTCAGCATCCTGGCTGATCTTGGACTCAGAATCCATGAACCCAGACTTGGACTTGGCATTCCTGCAGGTCTCAGAGTCGCAATCTATGAACCCAGACTCAGACTTGGAATCCATGATCAACTCAGACTCAGATCCAGAATTCCTGCTAGTCTCGGACTCAAAACTTGGACTTGGCATTCCTGCTGATTTTGGACTCAGAATCCATGAACCCAGACTTAAACTTGGAATTCCTCCAGGTCTAAGACTGGCAATCCATGGTCAACTCAGACCTGGGCCTAGAATCCCTGCTAGTCTTGGACTCAAAACTTGGACTCAGCATCCCTGCTGATCTCGGACTTGGAATATGTAAACCCAGACTTTAACTTGGCATTCCTGCAGGTCTTGGACTCACAATCCAGGAACCCAGACTTGGACTTGGAATCCATGATCAACTTGGACTTGGACCCAGAATCCCTGCTAGTCTCGGACTCAAAACTCGGACTTGGCATCCCTGCTGATCTTGGACTCAGAATCCCTGATTAACTTGGACTCAGGGAATCCATGAATTCAGACTTGAATTTGGAATTCCTGCAGGTCTCAGGCTCGCAATCCACAAACCCAGATGTGGACTTGGAATCCATGATTGACTCAGACCTGGACCTGAAATCTGTGCTAGTCTCGGACTCAAAATTCGGACTTGGCATCCCTGCTGATCTCAGACTTGGAATCCATGATTAACTTGGACTCAGGGAATCCATGAACCCAGAGTCTGAGTTTTGAGATCAGCAGGGATGCCAAGTGCGAGACTAGCAGGGATTCTGGGTCCAAGTCCAAGCTGATCATGGGTTCCAAGTCTGAGTCTGGGTTCATGGATTGCAAGTCCAAGACCTGCAGGAATGCCAAGTTCAAGTCTGTGTTCATGGATTCCGAGTCCGAGATCAGCAGGGATGCTGAGTCCGAGTTTTGAGTCCAAGACTAGCAGGGATTTTGGGTCTGAGGCTGAGTTGATCATAGATTCCGAGTCCAAGTCTGGGTTTATGGATTGTGACTCTGAGACCTGCAGGAATGCCAAGTTCAAGTCTGGGTTCATGGATTCCGAGTCTGTTCCAAGTCTGAGACCTATGGCAATCGAGAGTGATCTGCTGAGTTTCGATTGGCCGTTAGTTCGAAACAATCAGCCATCACCCGGAGCCGGTCAGTCATCAACCTGAGATGGTCAGGGTTCATACGGAAACTCCCCAAGACCCTGAACACACCATTTGTAATTAGGGAACTGAATTTATTATTCAAAACCAAGTATTTCCGGTTGAGCAGGTACATTCAATAGCATGAAGAAAAAGGTAAGAAAACATGTTAAAGGAGAGTATTGTATAGGACCGAAGTTCTGAGGATGACAGCAAACCATGTTGCATCATCGAGTAAAATGTTTGCTATGTGGTCCAAGTCATTTCACACGAGGCTTCTTCAAGCATTCAATATCTCGAACGACTTCATCGCCACTCTTCCCATCATATGCCAGTGAGCTATCCTTCCCTCCACGCTGACGCTTCTTATCGAGAGTAATTTCCAGGGAACGCTGTTGTTCCTTGTGGTTGTTAATTGCCTGTCGAAAATTTGAAAATGGAATGATAATTGCAGACTTGTCTTCATCCTCAGCCTTTGAAGTACGATAGAGGTGTCTGTTTAGAATATGTATTTCCGTGGGCCCATTAGGTTCTTCAGGAAAAATCTGCACCCCAAACACTAATTAGTGAGCCGAGAGGCATTCAAGAGGAAAGGCACTCACCATATAGAGAGCATGTCGGGAGACCACAAATTTCAGATACTCTCCCTTGAACAGCGAAACACATGAAAACTTGGTGGCAGCGGGCACAACGCAGTCATCTGCCTCGTCAGCATGGCCATCGCATCTGATTAGGCGATCCAACATTTGAGAACCTGCCTCTTCAAACGTTGTGAAGGCTTCAACGTAGTCTGCCTCCCAGAAAGCACATGTCACCTGTTTCAGGCCTTGCGATTGTCTTTCTGTGGCCCGATTACGCTCAATGTTCATGCCAATTGCTAGCCGCACCCTGCCAAGGGAACAAGCGACGTATCTCCCAAGGTCGTATGTGAGCTTCTTTCCATTCTCACTATATGCCACTTCCCAGACAACTGTCGGCCATAATCGCATTAGGGGGTCCTTCATGGGATGATACTCATAAAGGCTAAAATCAGGGCTCTTAATGCCATCCTCCAAAAAAACATCTGCAGAACTTCCCAGGCGAACAACGCTTGTGTCCAAAGAGAACAAAGAGCCACCTCTGGGGTCTTTGGCATCGATGCTGTGGAAGATCATTGCCATGATCTCATGTCCAAATGATGGATAGTGTATGATCAGCTTGTCTTGTGAGAAATCAATCCTACAATAACATTAGATTGACCACAGACTAGAGGAGCCCGAGATACCTGAGGTTCTCCCAACCTGGCAACTCAGATGCTCTAGATTTCTCCAATAACTCATCAACAACTTTTGACGAGACTCCCTTAATAGATATCCTTCGCTCTCCAGCCGTCCCATCCAAGAGTGGCTTCAGCCTAGTCAGCACTTGATCGAAAGACAAGGGGTGGACCTTGCTGGAAGAATCTAATGAGGAGCAAGGTGTAGGAAGTAGTCTTTCGAAGTCCAGTTGCTGCAACTGGAAAAAAACCGCAACTCAACCAGACCCCAACCGCAAGCAACCGGACTTTCAGTTGTGGTCGGGGCTCTACGGAACACCAACCGGTTGCGGTTGGCCTGCTTGGGCTCGCCACTCGAACCGGTCGCGACCGACTACAACCGGTTGCAACCGGTAATCCTTACCGAGCCACGAAGGCCCAGAAAGATCCAAGGATCACAAATTAAATTAAATTTCTTTGTATTCTACTTAATTAAAATTGAAGTGGGGGCAGGCCCAAGGTGTAATGGGGAGGATGTGGAAGGGTTTATATACCCTGGTCCCATTTGTGCATGTTTGCACATGTCATGTGCCAGTAAACAACGATGCGATGTGTTTGTTTGCATACGTGTACCACCAACCACAGCCACAACGACAACACCACCACCGAACACCACCACCATCCAATGCTGCCACGGCCTCCCTCGCTCCAAATGCAAGTAGAGGCGAGAACCATCCATTTCACCACTGACAACAGAGAAAGCAGCTGAGGGATGGGCTCGAGGGGTGAAACCCCTCGAGCCCACAAGATGAGTGTTTTTTTTTTCCTTTCATACGAGATCACTAACGCTATCTACACCTCCACAGGGCTGGCATCTCGCCCCAAACGAGACGCCACAGCATGCCATGTCACAGCCACCGTCTCTCGCTCCCTAAGTGAGTTGGCAACTCATGCCACGTCACGACCCCCCTCCCTCGCTACAAACGCGAGACGGAGGGGATTTCTTGTTCCTTTCCCTGCTGGCACCCCCTCCCTCGCCCCAGAAGCGGGATGGAGGGGTTCTTCAATCATTTTCTATGGCGACAGCCCCCTCCCTCGCTCCCAACGCAAGACAGAGGGGTTTCTTGTTTATTTTCTCTGTCGGCACCCCGTCCCTCGCTCCCATTGCGAGACAGACGGGTTATCTTTGGCGACACCCCCCTCCCTCAATCGAACGCGAGACGGAGGGGGTTTTCTCCTCTTTCGTCAACCGCCGCCCCCATCCCTCGCTCCAAATGTGAGACAGATGGGCTATCTATGCCGCCACCCCCCTCCCTCGCTTCCAACGTGAAGCGGAGGGGTCCTCATTCGTTTCAACACCCACCCACCCCTCTCGTACTCCACATGGGAGACGAGGGTTTTTTTATTCATTTCTTATGCTGACATGCCCCTCCCTCACACCCTATGCGAGGTGGAGGGGCCTAATTAGTTAAATGTAATTTTGTACTTGTATAAAAAATATTTATGTATATAATTGACGGTTCCAACCGGTCCCAACTGGTTGGAACTGCTGAACAACTGATCACAACTGGTCAGCCGTGGTTGCGGTTGACGGTTGTGAGTTTTCGTCTAAGCAGCAACCAGTTGGGGTTGCGGTTGCGGCCAAAAAGGGTCAAAAACCGGACCCGACCGGACTTTCAAACTCTAGTAGGAAGGGTAACTATGTTGGGATTGGTAGGATCAGAAGAGGCACAAGATGGTGGGGATCGCGAGTCATCAGGAGTGTCCAACAAGGGGCGAGGTGTCGGAAGGCCGATAGTATGATCAGCTTCACCCTCTGAAGAGACTGGTTTATGGCCTGCTATGGGGTGAGAGGGTGGTGTGTACTTCCGACTGCGCAAGTTAGAAGGAGCCCTGGCACTGCTTGTATAAGATGTTGGTGAAGACCAAGCAAATGTGCATTCGAGCGACAAAAATGTTGCTGGTCTACTGGGTTTATGACCTGGAAGCCCGCAGGGTAGCATTTCTGTGTGATGTGCTGCTGTATCTGTCTGTGGCTTATCAATGTTTGGAGTCTGAATTATGAATAAGTTGAAAACCCAGGCCACAAGAAGTTGGATTTGTGTTTGTTGACTCGCCTTCAAGTACACCACCACAGCTTGAAAATGGCCTGAAAGAACCAACACAAGCCTTGTCGTCAGTACCTTGTTTTCCTAGGTTAGTCAGTCCTATAAATCATATTTTCTAGCACCGGATGGAGACATTCGCCAACCGCTTACGGAGTACTTTGAACTCGGGTGCTCTGATGTTCATATCACTGAACTGCTCAGGCTTCACTATGATACTACAGTCTATGGACTGAGGTAAGAATGTCAGTTATCATTCCTGAACTCGTATATACCCATGATTCCAGTGTCATCACCGTTCGAAGACTATGGAAGAAATGGAATCTCTTGTCGACTCGTCAACAGAAGCACAGCATGGAAACGATCTATGACCAAGTCCATGAAATCCATGAACGTTTCCCACTACGTGGTGCAGAGGGTATCAGGAAGTCGCCTCGAAGTGCACATGGTGTACGCGCCCCGCGGTGAGTGCCATTGTCCAAGGTTGTTTTTACTTTCTTCTGACCACAATTTTAGAGAAGTTATCTCCCATCTCCTGAATACAGTAGAACCCGACGAAGTTAAGGCATGCTGCCGACGTGGTTTCAAGCGGAGGCGTTTTTGGGCAGCGGGCATTAATGATGTATGGCCTCAGGATCAACACGACAAATGGGGATGGTTTGGTCTATGGTTGCATGCTGGATTAGAAGCGTTTTCAGGGGAAATAAATTGGCTGAAAATCTGGTGGACAAACAAAAATCCAAGGCTCATCGCAAAATACTATATTGACACGTGTCGGCGGATTGGTGGTACGTCCAAGTCCTTCAATACTTGGAGTTTGCTTAAGTGCATATGATAGGTGTTCCAATCATAACTCAAAGTGATCCTGGGACAGAAAATTATGGAGTTGCTAATGCGCATACGGTGATCCAACACCGCCTCGACCCAAACCTTGCGAATACTCTACAGCATTGCATTGCAGGTGGGCATAACAATATCCTTTTGGAAATAAAGTGGTCAGTCTTCCGTCATGACTTTTCCCCAGGTTCTGAGGATATACTTGAGCAAGGCGTGCAAAATGGTTGGTATGATGTCAATAATACTCTTGAGAAGTGAGTTGAGTCCTGCTCGCGTGTCTGTATCATCTAAACTTTTTTTTTTGGAGTCTACTTTTCCGTTGGGTCGCAATTCCATGGCTACAGGTCGAAATCGACAACTGGGTCAAGTTTAAAAACACAACAGCTCCTCACGCTGTCAAGAACAAAATCTTGCCACATGGAGTTCCCACGTTGATACGCTCTCGCCCATCTCATTTCGGTGCTGTCAATTTCAAGGTTTGTTAAGCATACTGTACTGCCCATCATTGCTGGAGCCTCACGTGCTGTTACCTGCATCAGATACTGGTCGCCCCTGAGCTTTTCGATGAAGTTGAGGCCCTATATGCGCTGCAAGACCACCCTGTATTCGAACTGGTACCCTGTGCTTTTCATGAGCGCGCAACCGAACTCTTTGCAGCAATTGGAGGGCCAAAGATAACAATCCACAATTTTTGGGACATTTACCTCGATCTCTTGAAATGATTGCATGACGGAAGCGATGAAGCCCCTACAGGTATTCTCAGCAGCCATCAACAGAGTCTCATGCAACCAGACCAGCAGGTACATCTGTTGCCGGACATGGAACCATTCCGTTTAGGCCAACCGCTCAATGTTGGGAAGAGAGATATCAATTATATTGGTGGCTTAGATACTGCGAGTAGTGCCCCTGCTCCGGGTCCTGAGTATGCTTACTTTACATCTGATGAGGACGATGATGGCGACAGTGACGAGGACGAGAACTAATGTCTGTGTTTCATAATTACCTATGTACTGTTTACTTTGAAATGACATTGGTTCCATCTCTTGGGCCCTTTGGGGGTTGCATGTACTGGCTTGCTCAGTTCTTTTTTCGAGCTTTCAGCCTCTGTATCCATTGTATCTAAGTACGACATCTATCAAAAATCTAACTGAAGTGCAACAACAAATCATTTCTATTGAAAAGCTACCGACATAAAAGAAAGGGCAGTATTAACGAGATGTGAGAAATAATAGGTAGTAATTATTGAGAGTGTGTGTTGCCATTTGAGACTCATAAACTTGGGACAAGATACTGAAATAACATATTAGCCAATGATTCCAGTAGTTATTTCACTGTCTTCCTTTTCCTGGACTGCATTGAAACAAACATCGGTAAACAGTGGTTGCTGAGCCTCGGTGGTCTGTGAAAGTTCAAAGTATTTGCAGAATAAATTGCAAACATGTTCGGTAGGAAAATTGGCATTCAGGGGTGATGAGCCATCAGATGATCTCAGTAACGACAGAAGCCCTTTGTCATGTCCTTCCGTTTCTGTAAGGTATGATATCGACATCTTCTGCATGTTTTGATTAGGCAAATGTGTCTTTATTGGGGTTCAAAGACAAATACAGTTCATAGATGAAGTGAACGCACCGTTTCTCCCATGTCCTCGAGGCGTGTCAGAATCTCTGCATACCTATTGTATGCTAGTTCAAGATAGAGCTCCAATACTTTGTTGGGGGTGAATTGGATCGTTTTTGATCTTTCTTTTGGTTGGAAAAACTTGGATGTAATCGCGCTCACGTCCTCATGGCCATGTCCTAAGGGGACAAGTTCTATCCAATCCTTAAAGCGCAGGCGAAGATCTTCGATAGCTAGGATGTCATCCTTGGACCAGATCATGAAAGGAGGAAGCAGAGTCAAGTATGCAATGTTCTTGAGTTCTCGAACGCCGATGTGAACAGGGATATTGGAGACTGTCTCTAATATGTTCTGTAAACGGCTGTGATCAGCGAAGTGGATGACTCAGGCTTGTCCCATGCACGCACCGAAACAACTGAAGGGTTCTTGTTGCCTGGCTTCAACAACATCATCGTGATTTTAATGACGACCACCTCGCCATTGGACATGGCCTTCTGAGCAAAAAATTGCCGCATCTCATCATATATGCCATGTGCCTCTTGATAACCGGTCTGTACCGGCACTTTGAGCTCTGAAACAAACTTTGGGACGACAAATGGATGTGTTGTTACACCTCAAACAGAACTACTATGGTGCGGTACACTTAGCTGCCGCTACATGTGTGCAGGCGCAAAATCGGCGGATCTGAAAAAAAAAAAACCTAACCCCAACCTTAAACAGCTTGTAAATTTCGGGCATTTGAGTCCGAACGATTTTTTACATCGCGGTGTGAATAGACTAGCTTTTTGGCTACTCCCTAGACCCTCAAAACCACTCCGTCATGTCCAAAAAAGATAAACGAGCCGCAGCTGCTCGTGCAAGAACTGTGCGACACCCTGGAAACCAATCAAACTTGGCCCGACAGTCTAAGCGACCAAGGGCACCAGTGAGTCGGGTCAGCATTGACAATCGCAGTGTATCACCTGCAACTGATATCCCATTTGGACCGCTCTTCGATGATGATCCCCCTGGGTTGCTGGACCACCCCGAATCGGACACCAATGAAGAATCCACTTCGGACTGCAGATATGATGGGGGTGTCAATCACGATGGATCTGATAATGAAACAGATGCATGGTATTCCGACTCAGATGTCGAAAGCCTGTGTGAATTTGAGGGAGATGAACTTGAGTCAAACCTTGAGATGCTGAAGGCTGCATTTGCTGCAGATGGGGATGTATTTGAGGACCTCATGGTGAAGAGAACAGCCATGGATTGGAAGAAGGTGGAGAAGAGGAGGAGTTTGGGTTATAATGGACAGTCTGTTCGAAGGCAACAAGAGCTTGCAAAGAAGGCAAAAGAAGATATGGCCACACGAGAGGCTGCCAAAACATCGTGAGTGATAGTGATGAAATGGTTCTTGCAACTCACTAAAGAATGGACAGAACTGATCCACGTGTAATGATGATGCGTGACTTTTTTCGGCCTGTATCTCCATCACAGATGATATCGAAGGCACGAGAGAAAACCCCCCATCCACTCCTTCAAACATTCCCCACATTTTCCTTTGTTGGATATCTCTCAGATATGTCTGATGACGAGGAAGACTTTGGGAAAGATGAAATACCAGATGGTTATACCAGTGATTGGGAGGAAGTGACACCTCAGGCTGAGAGCTCAGCATCCATAGTGCGAGAAGCCAAGAAGCCACCCCAAAAGCACAGGAAGCTTGATGTATCGTACAGGAGGCAGCGAGTCCTGAAGGCTGAGGCACATGTTGCAGAGTGGGACAAGGCCCTTTGTGACCTGAACAAACTTCTGAAGTCAAAGAAGACGAAATTTATATCAGGCCCATGAGGGTTGCAAGCACGATGCACTGCTGCCATGCAGACACATCTTTGCCTTGTCTCTGAGAACAAACGAAACTCAATTGACGCATCACAGAGAGCAGCCGAGGCTCATGGTTTTGCTCCGAAATGGGGTGGACGGCAGGTGCACAGCTGGTCTCGAAGATTTGTGGTTGCCCAAGATTTGCCTCGTTCAACAATTGGACAGCATGTGAAGGCCTATTCACTGCTCAGTGACCCAGCAATAGCTGACGAGCTTCGAACATTTGTCCAATCCAACAAATGGGCCATCAATCCAGAAAAGCTTGCCCTCTTTTCAAAGGGGAAACTTGTGCCAGATGCTGCTGATAAATACTTGTGACAAATTGTTGATGAAGAGATGCCGCATGGTCTCAAAAAGTACATGGAATACAAACTATTTCCAAGGATCCACCTCAAGGTTGGTCGTGGCATCTCACTCAGTACTGCACGGCGAT
>QFEU01004594.1:0-11637 GCA_003316345.1 Tricholoma terreum | reverse complement strand
TGCATGCAATCCTAATATCTCTTTGATAGCATTATTTGCTAATCCTTTTGATTGATCTTTTATATGTATTAGATAAATTATAAAGAACAACAAAATTCAAAATTCAACTCACTTGGAAGAGGTTTGGTTTGTTCAGTTACTTGTGCTTTCCATTCCTGTCTAAGAACATCATGGCTAATATTAGTACTATCCAATATAGCAAGAGCTTTCTCTTTTCTGATCTGGCAATGAGCTGACTTTCAATAAAGCCATTTGCCCAAGCTAATCAAGGATTTGTGTTGAAGAAACTTGACTTGACTATCTAAAGAGTAAAGCCGCCGATAATAGCCAGAGACTTGTAGTGATGGAATTAAAAGTTTTATAGAACTCCAGAATCGTTCACATCCTTCACCATCTGACAGGCCAAACCTTGACATTTTTGAGGGTGATAAATCAATTGACATGCCCATTGATGTCCATAGGCATGAAACACTGAAATGCCAAATATAATACGATCACAATATAACTGCAAAAAATCCCACTTTTCACAGCTTCGATCCAGTTGACAGCCAATATCATATAATATTCCAATCGTCATTGTCAATGGAATATTTTCAAACAACCGTTGAACTAATGCCAAAGCATAATATTGTCGTTCACCAGCGGTTGTCATGTTTGCAAGCCAAAGAACACAGTCATGGTGACAAAGTAAAGCCATTAGACCAGTGTCAGAAAAAAGCTTTGTGCTAGCCTTTATCCTTTTTTCATCTGCTGCTGTAAAAGACTCCAGACATGCATCAAGGGCAGATGTAGGAACCTTCATAAAGGACTCGTATGTATCACTAGTTTCTGTCTTTTTTTGAGGATTATCAGGCCGGACTTCCTCAACAGCAGCCTTCATAGCTGCAATCTCCTGCTCAGATAAAAACACTGTATCAGAATGTCCATATGAAGGACCACGGCTATTACCACCTCTTGGAGAGCTTCGTCATTTTTGTGTAAAACATGCATCCAGACAGACAATAGCATCAGCTCTGATAAGAAACAAAAATTATATATTTTGTAGAAATCAATGTATGTTGGACTTACTCAGGCTTTGGATCATGCCAATATTTTCCTCCAAAGCATAGCGGACATTGCTTCCGAAGATATTCACTAGGTCTTGGTAAGTTACCACCATCGAAATCCTTTGGCTTTGACTCCATGATAGTACCATCTTCCATTCTAGCAATGTATCTCAATCTTTCTGCATCTATATTTTCATATACCTCTTCCTCATCATGATCATTGTGGGAATAATCTCCATCTCCATGATATTGCAGCTCATCAGAATCAGACTCTGAGAGAGGAGAAGTAGGAGGAGGCACATCTAGAATCCTATTGAATTATAGAGATCATTATATCAGAATTGTTTGACATACCAGATGAATCCATGTTATATTCAGTGGGCTCTTCATCATTTAACTGAGCTGCATCTTTATGCTCAGATGACTGTAGACCTAGTCTGGCTTCTTCTAGATTTCTAGCAATAATTGACTCCTTCTGGTTCAGAAGAACACTATACCACTGCAAAGCATTTCCAAATCGCCGGCGAATAGCATCCTATTGAACTGAATTGTAACAGTATATAAAGATATACAATAACACATACCTTTGATTCCAGCTTGTATCTTCTATTTCCCAAAAATGCTTCAAGTGCCTCACACCAAGCAGTAGTATTGGGTGGAGATCGTACAAAAAGCTCTTGGACATATTCCAGCATCTGCAGATCAACAGCCAAGGAGGGCCAAACAGGAGAACATGGAAATAGTCCTAAACAGAGTAAATGCAGAGGAGCTGCGCAACTGCAGACTTGATGCACTACCAACTCTGTAATGATCTATATTTAGTGCAGTACTATACCAAGATGATAAATGTACTTACTTTCAAAATAAACTCCAATAACCTTCAGCTTCCAAGCACCACAATCACAAGAGTCATAGGATGCTGGAATTTCTCACAAAGAAGCAGATTCACGCAAAAGAGTGAGAAATGGTTGTAAAAGTGCAGGAATGACCTGATTTGCCCATCTGCTCCATTGTTTTGCCTTTTTGGTGCCATGTTTAGAAGGACTTGCAGATGCTGAGGATGATATGTATATTGGGGCCAACTCCTCTCCGGCATTCATTGGCATAGAAGGAACATTGAGTGGTGCTGGCAAAATCTGTGTATACAGGCCACCTAACACGTGGGGGTGAAACTCGGATGATACAATTTAAACACAGGCCATACCAGGAGCATAGAGATCACATCTTGGAAAGATTGTTACAGAGGAATTATAAGGTCGCCTGTCTTGCGTGAGGTTCGTCGTAGTTGTAGGAACCAGTAGAGGCAATGCAGGTTTGGGAAGCAATTTGCTCAATCGTTTCTTATGCAAGCGTGGTAGATGGAATGACATGACAATTGAGCCACTACAAGGTGATTTCTGTTGAGGTTGTCGCACGTGGTGGTGGGGGAAGAGCAAGAAAGATAGTGGGAATGCAGTGGCAGATCGTGGGATAACAAGTGAGTCAGATGTTGCAATAACGAAACACCGAAGATTGATCAAAAGTATATGAAACACCAAAAAACGATCACAAGTCATATTTGTGTCTGATCTGATCTGACACGAGTATGATTAAGGCAGGAGACATGATGTATATATGTAAACAAATCAAAAGGACCGAAGATAAGGGTGAAGTCCATCAGGAACAGCTCAAGATCTTGCGCAGCGTGGAAGGCGATGGGGAGTGATTGGTGCCTGTCCAAAGTGGTCGAAGAAAGACTGGGAGTAGAAATTGACCAGTTCCTCCTCCAATTTGAGCAACCGTGATTCATCCATGTAGGTGCTTGCAGCCTTAATGGAAAGGGGGCAACCCTTCCAAGAGTACATCAGGTGGCGTAGAGCCAACAGGTGGGGCATTCTGTCTTGCCACTTAGATGCTGCTAGACCTTCATCGCGAGTGGGAAACTTGGCGAGCACATAGTTTTCTACCATGCCACATTCTAAGGGAAACACCTTGTGAACCATCAAATCCCGCAGAGCCATTGCCTCCTGAAGATCCATAGAGCCCATAGGACACCACATCCTGGCGGCTGCAACACGGTCCAAGGTGAGCAATTCGAATCTGAAATTGAGTTCATATAATTCCCAGATCACCTCACCTGTGATCTCGGGGGTTAATTGGTTGTTCATCTCATCCTCGCTACCCAACTGTATTGCCTGCTCATGCCAGAAAACCTTGTCTGGCCGCTGGCTGCGCAGAGGATGTTCCGCCAGGACGACATGCTCGACATGCTTTCGCTTGTGCTTGTTCTTCTTCTTTCCGACCACTGCTGAGACAAGTGTTGGAACACCAGCGCCCTGTACTTCACCACTGACGTCCATCTGATTGAAAAACTCTGAACTGAAGAGCGCCTTGATGCTGGCCATGAAGTCTCGCCATTGCTGGCTTGACATGGGAGAGGGGTTCTGTTGTCCGTTGCTGAGCATCCACATGTGATAACCACGAGCGGCCAACCAGCAGGCAGTATACATGGCAGTGTTTTTGGTGTTGGCAAGGAAGCGAGGGTCTGGAAAGCAAAAGCCAATTGCAGTAGAGCCTTGTGACATGACACGTGTTGGGGCACGGTCTACATTCTTCAATGCGTCTACCCAGACAGGAATTGCAGGAGGCATAACAGGACCCCCGGGCTCCATGAATGGGTGGTTACCACTGGAGCCTTCTGCAACAAGAATGCCAATATCAAAGAGTTGTTTGTTAGTAAAGGGATAACCACATACTACTTTTTGTTGACTGAGTAGTGTTTCTTTGGGCACGAGTATTCAACATGACGGTAGCTTGCCAGATACAATGAGCTTGTGCACAATCTGAGGGGTAAAAAATGCTCACCCATTCGACTCTGCTTACTGCCCACTTCATTCGCATCATCGCCACCATGCTTATCACTAGCCGAGATACACGTCACCTCTACCAAGTCCATAAACCGACATCCAATGTGTTGCATTGACCTGAACATCTCTTGACAGGCCCGTCCTTCGTATAATGTGGGGAAGCGCTCCTTTCGGCCAAGGTGGTCTTCCCAGTCCCTGAGTGTTATCACCCCACCAACCTGCTGCATGTCTTCCCATGGAACAATCTTCTTGATCGTCGTGTCTGGCAAGATGGCGAATGATGGTCTGATGAGCCACACTTGGATTCCCATCATCAACAACTGCTCCGTGATAAGAACTTCTTCTGTGAACACGCCCATCCATGTGCGATCCTCCTCGTGGTACTTGCGCTGTCCAGACGTGGGGAACTGGCGTGGATAAAAGATCATGAAATAGTCAAGCCAAGCATACATATCCAAACAGAGACGTTGCAACTCGGCGATGGAGAGAACAATCTCCTTCAGAACCATGCCCATACCCTCTAGCTTCGTGTAACAGTGACACACCGCTGTCTCCAGGATACTCAGCATCTCTGCATGGCCTTTAGACTTCTCAAACTGTCGAGCATGTCTGACCAACTTGTCGATGGTGCTGCGGAAGCCATCCATGTGAACTTTGTTCAACATATAGATGAAAATGTCGAAGGCAACACCAGGAAGGAGGGAGACGTCAGCCTCCATGGGTGTGAACCACATGATAGCAAGCGGGTGATCGGGGTTTCTCAGATGTCGGGGAATGCAACAGAAGTACTCGAAGCCGGCAATATAATATTGAGGATGGAGTGTGCGGTCTTCCATTCCGAAACGTCCGTCCTTCATGGCCCGTATCGTTCGGATCCCCATCACAGGTTTGGGGATGATATTGGAATTGGGGGAGGTGATGACCCAGTAATGTGGCGCACCACCCGCAGCACGGTAAACCTCACTCCCAGCAGCACTGCGGACCTCGTGGGATTCGACTTTTGTGAAGTGCATGCAAAGAACGCGAGCATCAGTGCCTCTGTACTCGGCTGTGTAGATGTCCAGTGGTCAGTGAATGGGAACAAGTATCCTTAAAAAAAAGGACGTACATTGGCCCTCCACACGCGGTCGATTGTATTCCTCAAACACAGGAAGAGGTTGAGTAACGGACATACCTGCTGGGGGTATTAGCTATAAATGTAAGGGAGGTATGGACGAAATGAAACCGACTGTGAGAACTTGAGCAGATCCGAGGGCAAACAATAGCGAGGTGGCAGAAATGAATCCTAGCGTCGATACTCGGCTTAAGGTGGACACGTGTTCGGGTGGACATTGACCTTGACTATTGTCAGTCTACGGGTGTCAGTTTATATCTACTCTCCAACACCAACATGCCGCTTATGATGTTCCTTTGATAGGGCTCATGACAACACTCCGCTCCTACTTCAAGATCATGGCCGACAAGATGCCACGTATGTTCCTCCATCACTCCCTATCAACTCATGTTAACGACTGATCTACAGGGCCCATTCCCCCACTGGATCATTCGGAAGTGACAAGGGTCAGCCCTCTGCCGTTTTGGCCCCTCTTACCAGCACTGCTAGCAATAGGTTCGTATCAACTGTTCTTTCGACTATAGGTCCTTAAAAATAATGCATTGTAGCACCACCACCACTGGATCTCAAGGAATTGATCCCGCCGTCACACGCACTCAACAGCTCCACAATAATCTGACCCGCAATCAAGATGAGTTCATACTCTGTATCCTTGACTCTACCCCCCATGCTGATCAGGATGGATTTGTTATAGCATAAGTGGCACACCTCGGCACCTATACTCTACAGTTGCAGGAACTCCACCAGCTAGGGCTCAGATGAATGTGAACAGGTAGAGTATTCTATCTCTTCATTCTCCACACTTACCAGTTGTTCTCCCTTCTAGATCTACTGCCAGAGCTTGACCCGCCTTGCCCACTAGAGGCGGCCTGGCTGCTCAATCAATCGCAAACAATATTGGAAGAAGGTATGCCACATATGAGACCATCATTAATCCTCGATCTTTGCTCAAGGCCCTTCTTTGTAGTATCTTGACTGTGACTCCATCCGTAACCGGAAATGGAGCTGCTAAACCACCTGTATCTACCCACAGGCCCAATGTGGAGAGCAGTGTGTTCGTCGTAATCATGTGTTACCTAAATTCCTTGCTGATATTTATGTCTGCAGCCCTCGTCAAGTTCCGAAATCCAATCCTAATCCTCAAGGGAAGTCAACAAAGGTGGAGCTTTGTCTGTCCGGTATAACCAAATCTAATCCAGCCATATAGATGAAGGACTTCGAACAGAGGGTTCGAGAACTGCCTATTTTCGAGTGCGTATAGGTAGTTCTATCGTATCTGCAATATTCAACTGAACTCGTGAATGACAGGCTCGGAGATGTATTTCGTGATGTCTACAAGAGTGCACAGGACATCCAACCTCAGCTAGCCACCTGTCTTCCTTCCGGCGTGGATTCCAACCATCCATCTCCTAGATCTTCGGTTGAACAATTGCCCTCTCCTTCGCTCGTGGGTAAAGGAATGCACCAGGATTCAAACACAACCCCAATGCAGGACAGAAGAGGTGGTGACAATATGCTGACTCCTCAGCAACATCTTACCTCTGGTGCAGCAGGCAGCGTATTGGACCATGAAATCTTGGAGTTGGACCTCAGTGGGAGCAACTATAGCGCAGATTGTCAAGCTAAAGAGAAACGTACCACATTCAAGCTTCGGCACAATTCCAACTACCAGGCCTCGGATCAAGAGGCTGACGATGAGGAAGATGACATAGCCATGGAGGAAGAGCACCAGCGCACTATCTGCCATAATGTGAAGGGTGGGGGCAAGGGAAAGGGAAAGGGAAAGGGCACGGGCAGGGGAAAGACTGGGCACAATAGAGGTGCTTCCCCCGTTCCCATTGAAGGCTCGGGTATGGACATGGACACTCAGGGACCCAACCCAATAAAGTCTAGCAAATCCAAAGGCAAAGAGAAAGTGCACACCCCGCGAGAGAGCTCTGATGATCATTGCTCTGAGGGTGATCATGACGACAGCAATGGCAACAGCGATGGCAATAGTGATAGTGATGGGAATGTTCATTCCAGCAAAAAGCAACAGCTGTTCAAAGAGCTACGAGCATTTGTCAAGCATGTTGCAGCCAAGACAGGATTGACATGCGATGAGGCAGTTGCTGAGGCAGGCATCTTTCTACCCTTGGGCCGTCGCCCTAACACATGGAATGTTTTTCGCACCCTTTTAGCAGCCCATAATGGCAAGTTTGAAGAAGGTAATGTATATATCCAGTATTCACTTCATCGTTCCTCTGCTAATATATGAACAGGTCAAGGGAAGGCACAGTTCAATGAGGAAGCCAAGAAAATGTATGATCGGGATATCAAGGACCTCCCTGACAAGAAAAAGGCAAAGCTGAAAGGGGAGTGGCTGAAGGAGATTGAGGAACTGGGAGGCGGTAAACGGGTATCTACTGTCATTCGGATGAAACAGGTTATCAAGCAGCTCACTACGTTTGTAAGTGTTCAGTCTTTTCCGAGAACTCCACCAGTTGACGTCTGATTTCACAGGCTGAAGGAATCAGCACCTATGGTGACATCGACATCACTTGTATTGTTGCGTCCACTGGCAATGATGCAATTGCTTCACAGTTGTCAGTGATTGTCACAAGTTCATCACATGTACGGACCCTTGTCGACAGCCCCGATAACAATCTCATATTGTGTGACCTCATTGAACGCTTTGCCACGTTCTGCAAGTAGGTCTTGGTCATTTATTTCACCATGGCTAAGCCCAACTTGAATACTTCTAGGGCATCAAAAGCTGGTATTGTTGATGACTCTCGGCTACTATTGGCAGACATAATACCATCTTATGCTCGAGATGATGATGACAACAATGAAATTTATGGTAAAGACCCGCTAGTGAAGAGAGCAAATGAAGACATGCGAGATTGGTCTCGCCGAGTGTGCTCAGTGATGTTCCGTAAAATAGGTATGTTTTGCTCCTCTTGGCCAATTTCAATCTAACAGCAACTAGCAGTGGTGGCGTTTGATCGTGGGGGTCATCGCGAGCATAAGCGTGCTGGGGGCTATGGATCATTTATGCATACTGCAATTCGCCAGAAGGTTAGCTTCAGGAATTGGCCACCCAGTGTAGAACTCCCTGTACCTGGTTGGAGCATCAGAGGACTGTCTATTGAAGCTATCAACCTCCTACGTGCAGCATTTCTGCATAGTGATCCAGAACTGTGCACTAAGATTGTCCCATGGTCTGATGGTAAGCATGAATTCCATGACCAAGTGGTAACAACTCTGATGTAGTGTTATTTTTTGTCTTCCAGAGGATGAGGCTATTGCCAGAGACGATCCTGGCTTCCTGGAAATTGGGCTGATCACTGCCCCTGTGAACAGTGTTGGTGTTATCAAGAAATTGGCCATGGTCAAGGACTGTCGCAGCTACTTACTCAAACAAGGGCTTGTTGAGCCGACTAAAGCTGAGCGCGATAACATGGAGGATAAATCTAAGGTGCGACGACATGGCAAGAAGACAACTGGCAAGGCCACACACAGCAAGCCAAAGGTTGGGGCAAAGGCTGCAAAAATATTCATTGACTCACTTCCCTCTGATACTCTCGATGAAGCATCTGATGCTTGCAATAAACGACACATCCGTCCATTACCCCGACGTGCTGCCCCACCAGAGGATAATGCTAACCAACGTCCTGCCAAACAACCACGACTGAACGACTCAGATAACTCTGCAAAATCGGTGGCTAGATTTGTTCTTGACCAACAGCTGGCTGGTTTGCAAGGGTTTAGGGATGGGAAGCAGAAATTTGGTGGCATGAACCTCTATGCAATCCCTCCGGAGTCCAATTCTCCCGTCCATGTACCCACTGGCTCTCATGATAGTGGGGCTCTGCCCTCCAAACCCACTCGTCCCAACTATCAGATACATAAAGAGCCCGAACAACAGTGGCAAGGGCACACTGGCCACCATATGACCCAGCTGGCCCCCTCACAGCCAGATCTTGTTCGAGGAAGATCACGGACTTCTAGGCACCACAATGCCCGGCCTCCTCACTCACAGCCAGAGCTTGTTCGAGGAAGGCAAACCTCTAGCCGCCGCGATGCCCGGTTTTCTCGCATGCAAGCAGAGTTTGTCCAAGGGAACTCAAGGAGTACTGGCCACCGTGCTTCTCAGCCTTGCTTGCAGAGGGAAATTGTGCAGGTGGATTCTAGAGTTCATCAGAATGGTACTGAACCACAATGGCATCATGACCTTACTGGACCAGGTGTTCCTGGTATTCCTGTTCATACTAATCAGATGGGTTTGTCTCATGGGTATCATATGTGGGAGGATGCTCCCTTTTCTCATTATGAGGAAGGCTTGGGACCAGTACCAATGCACATCGACTCTACATATGATGGTGGAAGTTATACAGAGATGGAAGATGATGAATAT
Organism: Tricholoma terreum; assembly: GCA_003316345.1. Lineage (NCBI taxonomy): Eukaryota > Fungi > Basidiomycota > Agaricomycetes > Agaricales > Tricholomataceae > Tricholoma > Tricholoma terreum. The sequence goes on along the minus strand of QFEU01004594.1, from coordinate 2,232 downwards.
GACAGATATGCTACAAGAAATGGATTTTATGTCCAGGGGCGCTCTAGACATGAGCAGAGGTACTAGATTGATACTCTATTTACATTTTCTCCACTTCCTTCACAGTATTAGATTAGTAGAATAAGTAAATTTTTATTTGCTTAGGTTTTTTTCTATATACACAGATACAGCAAGTTATGTCAAATTCTTTTTGAATCTTATCCTATGCCTCTCTATTTGTTTCTTGGTGGTAATGTGGTTGATAATTAGTGTCTCCACTTCCTTCACAGTATTAGATTAGTAGAATAAGTAAATCTTTATTTGCTTAGGTCTTTTTCTATATACACAGATACAGCAAGTTATGTCAAATTCTTTTTGAACCTTATCCTATACCTGTATCCGGGCATGTGCACGCCCCTGCTCCCCGGTTGCTTGGATGTTGGGGGCATTTCTACAAGTCACAGGAGGTAATACAAACTTCATTATCAGGAATGTAAAGATGTAGACATAATGCCAGTACTTTGCTCCCCATATTTAAATCAGTGAGAAGGGTGCATCCCGAACCGGCTACCCATATCCAGGCATGTGCATGCCCTGCTCCCTGGTTGCATGGATGCTCGGGGCATTTCTGCAAGTCACAGGGAGCTGAAACCGGCTACCCATATTTGGACATGCGTACCCTCCCATTCCCTGGTGGGATGGATGCTCAGGACATCTCTACAAGTCACAGGGGGTAATACAAACTATAATCAGGAATGTAAAGATGTAGACATAATACCAGTACTTTGCTCCCCATATTCAAAATCAGTGGGAAGGGTGCATCCTGAACCAGCTACCCATATCTGGGCATGTGCACACCGTGCTCCCCAGTTGTGTGGACACTCGGGATATCTCTACAAGTCACAGGGGGTAATACAAACTATTATCAGACATTTACAGATATAGTCATAATGGCAGTACTTTCCTCGCAATATTTAATAGCCCTAATGCATGCTCTACATTCACTGGCCCATTGGGCCCCCCCAGCCATTTGTACCCGAGTTCGCCGGCAGCCTTATACTTCCATTTCTGCTGCCTCTTGTGTTTCCATCTCCTCCTCAATCTCTGGCTCCGTATCTCATAACCCCTGCTGCATCTGTATCATCACCACCACCAATTGCTACCCCCTCCTCAGACCTTGATCACATCCGACAATCCCTCTCTTAAGCGGGAAGTGTGAATTACAAACCGACTACCCATACCCGGGCATGTGCACACCCCTGCTCCCTGGTTGCATGGACATTGGGGCCTCTCTATTTGTTTCTTGGTAGTAACATGGTTGATGATTAGTGATGCCAATGGCACAGCTCAGAGCTGTTGAGCTCGAGCTGAGCTGTTTTTGGGCTGACTGGAGCCAGCTAATCGGCTCCCAGCTCAGAGCTGCCCTGGGTGGCTAGAGCTGTGCCTTCAGGTGTATAAGTGTATAAGACTGGATGGGGGTGTGGTCTCTGAAACTGTCTCAAAACATTAAAATACATCAGTACAGATATTTACAATTGCTAATCTGACTGTATATCACTGCACCATGTCTCTTAGAGCCAGGCAACTGCCTCTTGTGATTATGGTTAGTTGAAATAAACATAGCGAAACACATGCATAAGAGGCAGTTACCTAGCACTAGTGGATAGCACAGTGTGTTTTCTTTTATAATTATAATCTATATAACTTTATTCTCACTTAAAAGGTATCAATCCTGCCATTTCTTGCAATCCTGAGTTGGCTCACCAGCTCAGAGCCTGGTAGAGTGCCATATGATGCATGGGAGATTGCCTAGTCATTTGGTAGAGTGCCATATAGTGCATGGGAGATTGCCTGGCTGCATGGTAGAATGCCATATGGTCTATGGGAGATTGCCTGGCCACCCGGTAGAGTGCCATATGATGCATGGGAGATTGCCATATGGTGCATGGGAGATTGCCTGGCTGCATGGTAGGATGCCATATGGTCTATGGGAGATTGCCTGGCTGCATGGTAGGATGCCATATGGTCTATGGGAGATTGCCTGGCCACCTGGTAGAGTGCCATACGGTGCATGGGAGATTGCCTGGGGGCATGGTAGAATGCCATATGGTGTATGGGAGATTGCCTGGCCACTTGGTAGAGTGCCATATGGTGCATGGGAGGTTGCCTGGTCACTTGGTAGGATGCCACATAATACATGGGAGATTGCCTAATCAATTGGTAGAGTGCCATATGGTGCATGGGAGATTGCCT
>QFEU01004593.1:0-17938 GCA_003316345.1 Tricholoma terreum | reverse complement strand
CCAAACCATCCAATCGCAACAAGTTGCTGTTACTCTCAAAGGGCAACCAAGCGCTTCGAGAACACCTACCTCGCCAGCAAGGATGATTCAGCTGATCAAAGCACATATAGACACTTCAAGACCAATCACCTCGATGGCACTCAGCCTCCACAGCCGATGCATGTCTACTGAGGATTATGAAAGTGACAGAAGATCCACTAGTAGCTAGCAGTATCTTGCAAAACAACTATCTAGTAAAACACAGACTGTATGCATACTGGGGTCTAGGTTAGAAGGCCATTTTGCAATATATACTTCTTACTAGAATGCCTTTTATTACTTTTATTACTCTTATTAGATGTTCATTTGCAAAACTAGGCTTGTTGCAATGAATAACAAGTTTCTCATGCTGCTGTGGGTGTACCAGTTAGTGGTTAGGGTTCAGTTAGGGTTAGCCGGTTAGCCGGTTAGGGTTTGTTAGTGTATTTCCCAAATAGTGATAGATTCCCACACTTCCTGGAACCCCCTGACGAGCCCCAAAGGGGCCCAGCTTGTCATCAATGCACGAACAAGGCTTTAGTGTGCTGACCTGAGATGACCTGGCTTGGGGGACCCCCTGAGTGCAGCGAGGGAGGGGAGGGTCATTGAATGGTCAGTCCTTTTTGTGCACAGTGGCAATATTATGTAAGCATGTTGTTCAATGTTTCCTGCACTACTAACAGCACGTCATGCATATTGGAGCACCCTGCCTCATTTGGTCAAGTAAGATTGTTTTGATTTGAGGCACAAAAATAAGTGTATTGAGGCTTAGAAAAGTTGTTGGAGTCATTCCATTGATTCCAACATACAGATGATTTACCTTGCAAAAAGCTATACTTCCATTTTGGGAAGAAGGAACATTTTGCAAACATTTTGCAAAATCAGGTCCCTTGTAACTAGACTGTAATATGCATACAATATTTGTTCTTATTAGAATATTATTTTGCAAGTTAATGACAGCTATGCCTGGAAGATAAAATGGATTGGAGTTGCCAGTAGGTTGTCGCAGCCCAGAAAAACCTCTGGAACAAATGTTACTGTCACCTCTGGGGGTGATACCCCCAGATATTCATCTCGAGCACCTATCTGGGCTAGGCTGGGAATCTCACACCCCAAGGTTGGGGTCTTCCCAGTGGCCTGAGAGCCAGCATATTCTGGTTCTGTCAACTTTGATGTCAGAGGGTGCCAGGGGCTGGCAATGGGAGGAGAAGAGAGCACTCAAGGAACTATCTAGAGATGTGGCGAGCTTTGATGCCACATCATTGCAGTGACAACTGAAGGAGTTGTCAAGTAAATTCATGAACAGACATTAGTTGATGTCTACTCAGGCTCAAGTGTCTCCCAGTGCCCACTCTCCATCACGGAGATGGATGGAGATGAACCCTCATAGGAAGGAATCTCTTGACCAGCAGGATTGACCAGTGGGAGGACTCAAGTTCTTGACACGGTACTCCATGTCAAGAGGGTGGTGGTCTACCAACCCCTGTGTCATCTAAAAAGAAGGTACACTATGATGCCATCAATAGGGTAGCCTTACAGCACTTTAGAAATGGTGAAATCCGGGAAGGTATGCACATCAACCTCCCGGATCAGGGAATTAGGTTTGACAAGAATGGTTGTCCTTGCAATTCCTGTCACGAGACTAATTCTTCTGGACCAACTAGAAAGCCTGCACAGAGTCATGCAGGAGTGAAGGGCAGTCTGGGTGGTGATGACAGCAATGAACATATCTTGTCATCAGATGGATCCACAAGAGGGATGGCGCCAAGTCTATCTCATCATCAGATGAGAGAGATGGCTCAATTCAACATTCCAGGTGAACATGGTCTGAAACATTCAAGACCAGCTCATACCGACGAGCCTGTACCAGCAGTGCAGAATCCTACCAAGAGAATGGATCACAATGACCTTCAAAGTACTTGAGGGCCATGCACAAGAAATTTCACAAGCAGATTGATAGGAAAGTCTCTGTCTTATGTGACATTCCTGCCATGGTAAGCAAGAGTGCACCTCGAGTGCCCAATCCACCATGATATGGTGGATTACAAGACTCTGAGGAATTCGAGCATTGGCTCAGCAGCCTCCTATAATGGCTGAAGATGAACAAGATCTGTGGACCAGAAAATGACTCTGATCAAATAGAGTTCACTGTGATGTTCCTGGAGGACACCATGAGCATATGGTTCAAAGACAATGTTGATGGTGAATACTGTCAACAATCATCCTGGACTTTCAAGGAAGTCGTCACCGGTCTGTACAATCAGTTCATCCATGATAACACAACACACGACATGACCAAGAAGTTCTGGCACATCAAATATAATGCCAGGGAGGGCATTATGAGTTACTTCTACAAACTGGAGAGATATGCTACCAGAATGATTCTGGTGCCTGACACTTTCATGTTCAGAACACAATTGGTGGCTGGACTCCTGGTGAATATAATAGTTTATCTTGGATAAAGGCTGTACCATGGAAACAAGTTCCGTGGATAAGATATTGTACTTTGCACATGAGGCAGAGGAAATTGGGAAAATGACCAGGTGCTTTCGAGAGAAGAAGCACAAGTGAATGAACTTGGGATTGTTCCAACAAACATGATCAATCAAAGTATTGTGGCAAGGTCAGGTACAATACTTCAAAGGTGCCTGGTAAGGAACCTTGGATTTGGAATGACAAGGGTCATTATCATAAGGATCGCCAGGACGAATGACACATACCTCCAGGAGGTGGACCCTTCAGACACGTTGAGCATAAATCAGACCAAAGGTCTGATGACCGCAAGTCATCAATTTGTTACAGCTGTGGTGGAGCACACTATTTCACCAACAGGAAATGCCCCAAGTATGGGCAACCGAAACTGATGGCAAAAATGTATGCCACTCGTGAGGGATCAGCAATGGAGGCTGATCATCCAGTACTTATCACTCCCCCACCTAATCCTATAGAACTCTGCCTATTCCATGTGGACTCCATGTGAACTCCATGTGAACTCCTTGTAGGACAATATTATGTCAAATACCACTACAAGGACTCCATACGGACTCCATAAGACTCCACATGGACTCTGTGTGGACTCTGTGTGGACTCCTTGTCCATTTTTTTTTTTCAGTTATCATCTGTGTCAGTACTTTACTATCCCCAACCTAGTCCAAACAGAGTCCGAGTGGCATCCAAGCTTGAATGAACTTAGTGAAACTTGACAAGTTACCATAAAAGTTTTGTCAAGGGCAAGGATTGAACTTGCAACCTCATGATTATTAAGTAACAACCAACACACAATAATCCAACTAAGCCAAAATGGCTTACTTTAGTAGCATTAAAATGTATATTTATTGTCTATTTACAAATTACATTGTAACAAAAAAAATCAAACTAAACTACCCCTCTCGCAAAGGATGTGAGAGGAGGGGGGGGTTTAAGGGTGTGGGCCCGCATTGTCATCACTGTCTTCCCCTCCCCACCGCATTTGTCATTCTCGCTTCTCATGCACCCTTTCTCCTCACCTTCCCCCTCATCCCTGCCGTTGTTGTCCCCTCATTCGTTCCGTCCTCGCCATCCTTGCATCGTCTTGTTGTCCAGCACCCTCAATCCACCCTATGAGCAGGGGCTTGTAGCGGTGGTCACAGGGCTTCCTCCTCATGGCTTGTTGGCCATCCCTGTTGGTCATTGTGTGTGGGGCTCATCCCCTCGTCGTCCCCTCATGTCCCACCATTGTCCCTTCACCCTCACTGTCCTTGTGGTCATTGTCGTCTCTCGCCATTGTTCCCGTCATATTCCCCTGGTTTGTCGTGGTGATGGTTGGGGTATCCTCATCGTCGTAGCACCCGCTGGCCACCCTGCAAGTAGTTGCTTGCAGTGGCAGGGGCAGGTGCTGGATGCTGGGTTCCTTTGTTGTGCCCCTTCCATTGGCATTCATCCTGGTTGGTCCCTGTCCCTGTTCATTGTCCCCTCGTCCCATTGTCTCCCGTTGTCACCCCTGTCCCCTTGTCATCCCTGTCCCCTTGTCGTCCCTGTCCCCCTTGTCATCCCTGTCCCCCCATCATCCCTGTCCCCCCATCATCCCCATCCCCTCATTGTCCCCATCCCCCTCATCATCCCTGTCCCCCTCATCATCCCGGTTCCCTCATTGTCCCTGTCCTCTAGTTGTCCCTGTCCCCTAGTTGTCCCTGTCCCCTGGTCATACCAATCCTCTCGTTGTCCCTGTCATTTCCCCCCTGTAGTCATCCCATCTCATCCATTAGCACCCACTTTCTCCCATGCAAGCAGTGGCTCACAACGGCAGGGGCAGGTGCTGGGGTTGTTGCTGGTTCTCGTTGCCCTCATTCTTGTCATTGTCTGCCCCCCGTCGTCATTCCCTTGTCATTCTCCTCATCGGCCCCATGTTGTCATTGTCATTCTCTCATCCCCCATCTTCCTGGTTGTCTGTTAGCACCCACTTTCAGCCCTGCGAGCAGTTGCTTGCAGTGGCAGGGCGGGTGCTGGGGCTGTTGTCTTTGTCTTTGTCTTTGTCCCTGTCATCCTCCTACACCTCTGGTTCATTGTCGAGGACCCACAATCCACCCTGTGAGCAGGGGCTTGCAGCAGTGGTTCTGGGTGTTGGTGTGGTGGCTGTGGCAGCCGTCAATGTGGTTGTGGCGTCGTGGTGTCATCATACTATAGATATAACCTATCATTAATAAAAAAGAGTTAGTTTAAAAAACAAAAACAGTACAGAGTACAAATTGAACTTAACTAGAGCCCAAACAATGTTGTCATCATTTGGGCCCATTTGTTTGTTTGTTTGTGCCGGTAGTCGGGGGGAGGAGTTGGTGTTGTTGTCGAGAGTGGTGGTGGTAGTGCCAGCTGGCATTGTTGATGATGCGGCTGTGTGCTTGCTAATACACAGCCACCAACAATAGTATGTAGAGTAAAGACTTACCTTGCTAGGAACACCATTGTGGTGTAGTGGTTATGTTTGGGTTATGTTGTGTATGCTACTCAAGTAATTGAGAGTTCGATTCACGTTCCAAGTATTGATTTTTCTAATTACCAAATAGGGAAATATAGTCATTTAGACAATCCGAGTACGAATCTGTTGGACTCCGAGATTGTCCTTGTAGACTGATAGTCCAGTGGACTCCGTGTTTCCTTGTAGAGTCCAGGTGGAGTCTACCCGGACTGGACTCGGACTGGACTCGGACAGGAATTGTTTGGACCTGCCATATCAGCACTATTTGACTGCATATTCAGTCTGAGAGTGGTCCTACTTGACTCCTTGTCGGACTATATGGAGTACATGGACTCCGTGCGGAGTCCTATAAGATTAGGTGGGGAAGTGTAAAGACCTCGAAGACGTTAGTAAACATCTAGTGGCGCACATAGCGCTGTCCCGGATGGTTCAAATGAGCCACTCACCTTCCACTGAAACCCAGACATGTTCAGGGACGCGTCGAGACCCTCCTCATGGCCACTGTACAGCCATATCCTCAAGCCAGATGTGGCTCAATGCTGAGCCACATATCTGTCAATCCAAGGGGTCAAAATTGTGCGAAGCTGGCATAGTCAGCAGTGAACGTTTGAATTCAAATGTTAGTGCTATAACACCTATCCATTGATCCAAGGGGTTGAAACTATGCAAAGCTGGTGTAGTTGGCGGTGAACGTTCAAATTTGAATGTTAACGCTGTAACACCTACCTGTTGATCTGAAGGGTCGAAACCATGTGTAGCTGGCATGGTTGGCAATGAATGTTCGAGTTCGAACATAACACCTATCCATCGACCCAAGAGGTCAAAACTATGCAAGGCTGGCATAGTCGGTGGTGAACGTTTAAATTGGAACATTAGTGCTGAAACAAAGGTGAAACCGTCATTAGTATTACCTCAAGACTGGGGTAAAGGGCTGTACTCAATTAGTACAGTCCCAATGGCACCAGATAAAGGTATCTGATGTGATAATGGTAAAGAGAGAACTGAGGTGCATAAGGCACCTTGGCCAAGATGTATGAATGACATTAAATGTTGTTCACAATCAACAAGACTGTTGACCATGATGCATCAACTTGAACAGTCAATGGGTGACATAAGTCATGTGCCACACGAACGAACACAGTATACATGTAACTGAAGCTATTCCAGTGTGGTTGATGATTCTACATCATCAAGTGAGTCCATTGAGAACTCACATATGCACTATATATCACCAGCCAATGGTGACATGAGGCCTGAGTCACCGAGTGACTCTGATCATGACTTGGTGCAAGTCAACAAGTTAGGTTATGACTCAGATACATTGTCAAATCATGACAACGTCATTCCTAAGGCACCTGAATCCATGGAGGTGGTGCAGTTTGCATGTATCTGACAATACATGCATTATCTGGGCAACAACTCATTGTCGGATTATGCTTCAGATAACAAAGCAAGCAGATATGAGCCTGAGGGTGAGGCTCATGGAGATGGTTGGACATATGATGTCCAATTAATGGAATGCTCAGATCCAGAGAGTTGTGGATCACCGATTGAGGAGCATTGGCAGCCGTATGATGTTCATACAGATGAGGATGATTATTCAGAAGACAATTATGTGTCTGAGTATGCACATGCCTCTGAGCATACTACTCAAGAGGATGAGGAGAAACAAGCCTCCCCATATGAAAGTGATCATCAGGATTATTCTGATGACTGGTCCAACTGAGTGGCTAGTTGACTGTTCAAGTTACAGTCTTTAACCTTTGGATCTTGATGGTTAGATCCATAGTTCACCTCGAAAGGGTGAGCTAACTGTTAGTGTTGGTGATCATGTTGATACATGATAACTAGGGTTGATGTGTCAATATTCATCAACTTTGATCAGTGCTACAACAGCCTGACTTGTACATTCTTGTGTATACTCCAGTGTCAGTGCATTAATGTGCATTCATGTTGGCCATGTCTTTGTACTTGGCCTTATCACATTCATTTTATCTTAATTTCCTTATCATCAATATCCATGGACATTTGGGTGTGTCATCATATCCATTCCTACATATTACATTTAATTATGGTTATATATTAATTTTAGATTGGCCCTGGGGACCAATCTAGAGAGTGTGTGTGTAGGTGTCCCTACCAGATATGGTAGGGACTGTTGTTTGGTTACCTTTGTACCGGAAGTTTCTGGTACATCACATATATGTTACATATGGTCACATTCTTCCTGGAGTCAATTTTGCCCTACATAGGTATCTTGTCACTATTTTTTTTTTTTTTTTTTTGATTCCCATTTATTCTCTGTTGTGGCGTACCATATGTGAGAGAGTAAATAAGTACGCTATTCTTGCTTCCCTGAGTATCCTCTTCATGTGTATTTTCTTCATCAGCTGCTTGGAGGTGCCACATCGTGGTACTCGAAGCGCCGGTGGCGCTTTACTGACAGATACTGAGATCTGTTTTTCCATGCGAATGGTTGGTCCTTCGTTTTCTTCGTTTTGTGCTTTCTTGCCTCTCTTCTCTTCTTTTCCTTGCTCGTTCTCTTATCTCCCATCTCCGTGCCTATTTCCTCTTTGTTGTTCTTCAGCTAGCGACGGTATATCGCCGAATGTGTCGTGGAAGCGTCCTGTTTCTGCTACATATTTGAATAGAGCTCGAAGCGTCTTCGATGTGGTGAATAGTTTCGTGATGTCGATGTCTCTTCTGCCTGTGTTGCTACGCAACATTTGTCTGGCTGTTTGGTGTGCCGGGCAGTGTAGTATGAAGTGATGAACGGTTTCTTCTGCTTGTTGGCATGCTGGGCATAAGGGTGAGTTACTTTTCCCAATGCGGTGCAGGTGCTTAGCTAGTGGGGCGTGTCCTGTACGTAGTTGTGTCAAAATACTGGCGAGCTTCCTCGGCAGGTTGGTGATGAGGTTGATGTATTTGTTCGAGGGCGCTGTTGGGTCAGTCTTTTTCATTTTCTCGTACCGCGGTGATTTTTGCCATATCTTCTGCGTTCTGCATTTGAGCTTTTCGTTGTGCGCTGCCTTCATTGCGGATTTGTTGTACGGTAGCTGCTTCTTGAGGTATCTTGGTAGTTTTCCTCGTTCGCTGCTTCCTTTGGTTATCGCCTTCTTTGCTTGGACGTCCACCTGTTCATTTCCTTCCACTCCTTTGTGTCCCGGTATCCACTTGATTTCGAGTTGTATTCCGCTGTGTTTTTTCTTTAGCGCCTCTATCTCTTTGTGGAAGGTGTCGAAAATGTGATGACCTGAAGTGGGATTGATTAGCTGTGTGGCTGTGATTGACACTTGGTTATCGATGTAGAAAATGGCCGACCGTACTCCCCACTCCTTGGAGACTAGCCTGGTGCCTAAAACTGCACCTATTCCTTCGCCCTCGTATACTGTGTGGTGCTGTTGCGCGCCTAGTTGGTATCGTAGTTTTGTTTTCATCCATCCGTTTCAATATAGTACGGCCGCGGCGCCTATCTTGCCCTCCATGCCTGAGCCATCAGTGAATATCTTTACGTCCGGTTTATCATTCTCCATGTCTGCTATTGCTTCTTCCACGCTGTTGGCGATACTGGCTGTGATCTTCAGCTTCCATTTCATTACTTGTCTTACCGCTTCTATGGTTTCGACGTTCTGGGGTTGTATGCTATACCTGTGCATGAGGTCGTGTAGTGGTGTCGGGTGCTGTTTTACTAGTCTTTTGGCTGCGTTTGCCACCGGTTTGTGTAGGGGGTGTGTTTCCGGTAGTGTTGCTAAGCATATGGCTGCTCGGTGACGGTGCTTTTTGATGAGTAGGTGGAACGGGATTAAATTCACCATGGTTTCGACTGCGTCGGTGGCCGTGGTCTTCATTGCTCCTGTGATCATGATTGCTGCCTTCCTTTGTATTGATGCGAGCTTGTTGATTATGGCACGGTTGTTTTGGCTGTCTTTTGCTTGTTTGCCTACGTTTTGCTGTGGGGTGAGGAATATGTCAGTGGCGTATAGCATGCGGGGGACAGCGATGGATAGATATAGCTGCCGTGTGTGTTTTGCATTGATTCCTTGGGATGCCTGTGCTAGTCTGCTGAATTGGATCAGCCAGTCCTGTCCTTTGGCGAGAGCTGATGCGCATTTTCCTTTCCAATTTAGTTTATTGTCCACTGTCACTCCTAGGAATTTGGCGGTTTCTTTTGACAGTATGCGTTGTTTGCCGAGGATGAGCGCTCGTCGTGGTATCGGTGTTTTCTTTCTGGGGTTTAGCTGATGTGGAATGAGCTTCCTCGAGATGTCTAGAAGTTGGAATTTCTCGATTCCGAATTCGCAGTTGTGGTTTTTTGCCCATTCTTGAACACCTCCAGTTCGGCTCATGATGTTTCGTAGTTTCTCATGGGTTTCCGCAAAGTCCTTTCCTGTCACTATAATTACCGCGTCGTCCACAAATAGGAGGATCCATTCGCCTATCCTGATGATTGGGATCTTGGTTAGGTCTGAGTTGTATATGAGGTAGCATATCCCCGAGTATGGGTCTCCCTGATCGAGTCCATTTTCCACTATGAATGTTGTTGTTTCGTAGTCGTCAAAGCTCAGGGTTGTGTGGCGGTTCCCTAACTGTCTTTCCATCCATTCTGTGTACTCGTGTGGTATTCCCCTTTTTCTCATGTTGTGTAGGAGCCGTTTGATGTCTACGCTTGGGAAAGCACCTTTAACATCGAGGAAGAGAGTGGATGCTACTTGCCCTTTTCTCCATGCGTCTTTTACTATCTTCGTTAGCATGTGCACTGAGTCCGTCGTGGTTCGTCCTGGTCGTGCTCCAAAGTGGTTGGCTGGTATTATGTTGTGTTTTTCGCACATGTTGACCATATCGATTGTTTGGCATGTGTTGAGTAGTCTAGCTATTCCATCTGACAATACTATTGGTCGCCATGCTGAGGGGTTTGTGTAGTCGGGTTTTCCAGGTTTTTTTAGGATGAGAGTTTCCGTCGTTGCCCATTCCTGTGGGTAGAATTTCAGTGTGTTAGTAGCTCGAAACAGAGGACCTAGGTGTGGGACGAGCTCTTCTTTGGCGTGTGTGAAGATCGAGTTTGGAATCGAGCCGCTTTTGGTGGCTTTGTAGGGCTTCATCCTTCCGATTGCTCTATGTATTTGCTCATTTGTTATGTTCGTGAAGGTCCAGCATGGCAGTGGATACTGGTAGCCTTGCGGTGCTGGTGGTGTTTCTGTGTTCGGGTGGGGGAAGAAGGTTTCATAGAATAACTGTCCTTTACTTGCGTTATCCGTTGCTTCTCTTGTGACCCATTTCGTTGTTGGATCTTTAACCTGTAAAGTCGGGGTTCTTGTCTTCCCTGCGTCAGTCGCTGTCGCAGTTACCATTCTGTTTGCCTGCCATACACTGGTTTGATCGAGCCCTTCGAGCCATTCTACCCAATGCTCCGCTTTTGCATTGCGTATCATTTCCGAATATCGGTTTCGCTGTTTTCGATATTCTTCGTGTACTGGGTGTCGGTCGTTTCGACGGTGATATTTTGATCTTCCCCCGAGTTGTTGCATCTTTTTCTTCTCGTTCGCTAGTTCAGTTGACCACCATCTCTTTGAATATGGGCTGGGTTTTGTTAGCTTGACGTGTTTCTCGATGGCATCTTGTACGGCTTCATTTAGTTTCTTGAGTTTGCTTTTGAACGTGTGGATATCTTCAATTTCTGTTGGTTCCGAAAGGTTAGCCAGGTTAACTTTCAAGGTTTTTGCAAGCTCGTTCCAGTTTGCCATCCTGAAGTTTCGTCGCGGTTTCCATGTCACTTTCGTTGCATAGATGTCGATCTGTGTTATTATGGGGTAGTGGTCAGTTTTTACTGGTCTTGTTGCATCATCTGTGGTGCATTTGATGATCGCGTCCATGATTGCTTCTGTGCAGAAGACGTTGTCAACCCTTGTGTGGTTACTTGTATTGTGTGCCTGAAGGGTCAGTATGAACGGTGGTAATGCCATTTTCATGTTGTGTCTCCCTAGCATGTTGAGGAGTGGCTGCGTCAGATCTAGGTTTTTGCGGGTGAATAGGTGAGCGTTTCTGGGTTCATCCCATATCGGGTGATGTTGGTTGAAATCTCCCATCCAAATGGTATGTAACGGTCCTGTTGTGTGAATCTGTCTTTCTCGATCTCGCATGAATGCGGATATATGTGTCAGTGCCTGGTTGTTGTCGCCATTGTTATATATATTAATGAGGCGTAACATACCAAAAGGGCCTTGAACTTCTATTGCCGTGATGTCCGGGTGTTGGAATGTGATTTGTTTCCATGAATCTGTTAGTAGATTAGTATTTATAAGGGTAACGGATCTCGTACTGTCTGGGTGTTCCTGGTGCGTGCTCAGGTATATAACGATCCACTGCTGATTTGCTCATGTCTTACCCCTGAAGTCCATGTATGGTTCTTGTATTGCACAAATGTCGTAGTCGTCGCGTCTGAGGCTTTGTAGTAAATTGAGTTGGCTGATGAGGGACTTGTTGACATTCGGTTGTCGGATCTGTAACGGTCTTTGGGGTCTGTCTTGGTCTTGGGTTTCAGACATATTCAAGGGGCGTGTGTTCTCTGTTGTATGTTAGTTCTTCCGGTCTTGGTCCCAGCCCTCGCTCATTCGGGTCTCTGTCCCCCCATGGGACGTTTTGTTGTGTTGTCGTTTGGTTCATTTCCTGTTGTTGCTGTCCATTTGTCATGGTGCGGTTCATGAATCTGTCTAGGGTTGTTTGTTCTGGCCTTACCGGCCATCCGTTGTCGATGGTTCGAGTATTCTCTCTAGGTTGATTGTCTCGGTACCTACCTTGTCGGTCTTGCGGGCGTTTGCCTCATCGGACTGTTTGCCAGTTCTCCATGAATTGTTGCTGGTTGTTTGGGGTGTCTTCGTGCTGGTTCCATCTCACGTTCTGTTGCCATTGTTGTGGTTGATTCTGTGTGTGGTATTCTGGTTCGTTCAGTAGTTTCCATGTACTTGGTACGAATGTAGGGAAGTACTTATACTTGTTTTCTGGGACCCGTTCTTGTATCTTTTCTCGTTCTGTCTTAAATTTTGGGCAGTTCCTGTCTGCCGTTCCGTGTCCTTTGGCTTCTGTGCCTGTACAGTTAGCGCATCGTAGGTCTGCCGTTTCTTTGATGTTACATGTTGCCGTTCGGTGATGTTCCCCACATCGTGCACATGTGTCTTCACTTGCTTTGCAGTCCGGTACGTAGTGACCGTACCTCTGGCATTTGAGGCATCTTCTCGGCTCTGTTAGTTCTTTACGTACCTCGACGTGTTTACCTTCGATGAATAGGCCTGCTTGGATTGCATTGTTGGCTGCGTTTCGGTTGTTGAATCCTATGATGATGTGTGCGACTTTCTGATGCTCATTGCGGAGGTGGGGTGGTTTGATGTATTTTGAGAAAGTGATCGTGTCGCCACTTATGCCTGAGTCTTCTTCCACCTTTGCATGTGCGTAACTGGCCCCTGCATCATATGTGGTGGGGACGAATTCTGCTATGACGTAGTGCAGTTTGTTTTGTATGTTGGATGTACCCCCGTAGTTTGCTACGAATGCTTTCTGTACGTCCGGTTGCTTGATCCAGTGCCCTGCGTCCATTGAGTTTAATTGGTATAGCACATTACCATTTTTTAGTTTTTTTGCTCCGATGAACGTTGTTCCTCTCGGTTTGTCGGCCGCCTCTACCCCCATAAGGTCGAGGGTGGTGTTTGCTTTCGCTACCAAATCTTTTTCTGTGAGGCTTTCGAGCGCGTTGTCAGTAATGTTTGGGTCCTTTTGGATCATAATTTGCTTAACAGTGAGTTCGCCCCTTGCTACAACCGACTCGTGTGCTGGTGGTACATGTTGCTGTATGGCATTCGCGTATGTCATTGGCTGGTATGTACGATTGGGGGTTGTGATTAGTGTGTTAGTCCTGTCGGTGTTCCATTCCATTATCTCTTGCGTTGCTTGTTCTAGTTGGTTGGTCTTTTCCTGGAATTCGTCGTTAAATTCCTCCATTTTTCCTGTGATTTCTCTTGCTGCTCCTGTGACGTGTTCGGCGGCATCTCTCATGGTCTCTATGTTGGTCGCGAATGTTTCCATGTGTTCTTGTAGTTGTATCTTGACCATTGTCGTGATTTCGTCAGCCATGTGCTGTGCCGCGGCATCGGCCATGAGGATGGCGATGGCTCTTATTCCGTCTGTTAATACTTTCGGCATTCTCACCGCGGCGGTTCTGAGCTGCAGTAGGATGTGAGATAGTGTTAGTAAGTCTGTGGGTTTACCTGGCAGTATGTATTCTTTCTTTGTAAGGAAGGCTATGGCTTCTTCTTTTGTCCGCACGTCAGTGTTTATGCCTTCCATGTTTTCGGTGTCTTTTTGTGGTTTTTTTGTTGTCGTTGTTCCAGTTTTTTGCCTCGTTTGAGGTGGTGTGGGAGCGGGAGGTTGCACCATAACTACGTGGGGGTTTGGGCTATGGATAGATGTATTTTGACACTATTCTATGTTCTGTTCACCCTCCTTCTCTCCTTCTCTGGTTCTCAAGTAACCGTGGGAAGATTTGAGATGGTGGCGGTACGAGATCAAGAAGCGTCCTGTCACTATATAACAGTGGTCTTGTGTACTTTGAGTGATAAGTACTATCTTATCTCACTACTCTGCTTTAACCCCCCCTTGGGGGTACTACAGTTCTCCTCTCGTCATCGTGCCCTGGCACCTTCAGACATCAGCATTGATGGCTGGCTCCAAATTTTGCTGAATCTCTGGTCACTGGGCAGGATTCAATTGGGGGGTACCAAATTCTCGACTGAGCCCAGTTGGAATCCCAGAAGGGAGTTCTGGAGCCGTTGACTCCAGAGGGGATAATAACCTTTGTCCCAGAGGGTTCTCTGGGCTGTGACAACCACATACATGACTGCCTATTGGTGATTGTGATCCATTGGATCCTTCATCGCTGTTGTAGCCCTTGGCAGAAGCGCATCGGCTGGAAAAACCAAGTGCTGTTGAGGCAATTGGTCTCAAAGTGTCTGTATGCGCTTCGAGCAGATGAATACTCCTCCTAGGCAAATTACTCATTCTCAAAGTGCTGGTTTGCACTTCGAGAGGGGCTGGAATCAGTTGGTTTTCAGTAATGTTCTGTCAGGCTTTTTGCCTACCCATGGCAAACGTCGGTGACTTTCGAGGTCAACGATGGCAGGAATGGTCTTCTAGAGAGAGAGAAAAAAAAAAAAAAAAAAATCTTCAGGGATTTTTCTAGTCCATGCAGCAGTTGGGTCTTGGTGGATCGCAATGGGAAGCTTTCTGTTGTGGAAGAAGTTTTTGTTGATGTTGTTGTGATGTTCACTGATGGGGCAAAGTCAAGCTTAAACTCTATATGAGTTTGAGTGTTTAAAAAAGTGTAGTGAGTCAGGGGGATTCCCTTTTACTTAGGGGTCACTCAACACTAAACATGAATAATGTATATTGTGTAAGGTCGTATGATGGTAGTAAAAAGTAAAGTAGTATTTATACGGACTCACGCTTATATTGGCACAAGTCAAAGTCAATAGCATTTAGATCAAATATATATATACATGGGGCATAGCCCCAGATCACCACACCTAAATCCTACTCATAGTCAGTTGCAGTCTTAGATATTAAAAATTTATATAAAACCGATGAAAACTGGTTGTAGTCGGTTACAACCAGTCTATTTACATGGGGTGTATATCTACCCATATTTATTATACATAGTAATATAGTAACTAAAATACTGGGGCAAGCCCAGGAGAAAGAGTGTGTGAAAAGTACAGGCATATATACCCTGCAGGCACGCATGGACCATTTGGTCATATTTTCACACCCAAACAGAAAAGTGATGCCACTTGCAAACACCACTCCCACAACCAACAACATCAACCACATAGCACCACCACCATGCCTGCGAGCCACTGCTTGTAGGGTGAGTTGGAGGAGCTGACAATGACAACAGTGGACACTGAGACTGAACACAAAATGGGCCCAAATGATGCCAGTTGTTGTTTGGGCTACAGATATATATTTTTTTCTATTTGTTCAACTAACTATTTTTTTCTTTTTCTTTTTAGATTCTTTGCTTTGATGACGATGACATCCAACTGCCCACTCCCTGATGGCCACCACCCCAACAAGAACCACCCAGCCTACAAGCAACTGCTCGTGGGGGGAGATGGGGTGCTTCCAGGAGGACAGAGAGGGATGACTGTGAAAGGGGAACAATGACAACAGAGGGGAATGACAACAACAGAAGGGAACACGCCAGTGCCAACACCAACTGCCAACACCACCACCACCACCACCAACACCACCACCTCCAACAATGCCAATGGAGCCGCCACCACCAATGACAACAACAATGTGGCACCACTGCCATCAACACCTGCTGCCCCTGCCAATGACAGGTATGTACATTTTCTTTTCTATTTGATCAACTAACTAATTTTTTTCATTTCTTTTTAGGTTCTTCACTTTTATGATAACAATGTCCAGCTACCACCACTCTGACACAGTGCCATCACCCAGCCTGTGAGCCTCTGCTTGTGGGGGAGATGGCTACCAGAGGAACAACGACAGGAGCCACCAATGACGATGTGGCACCACTGCCACATCACCAACACCTACCGCCACCACCAACAACAATGATGTGGCACCGCTGCCACATCACTGTCACTCACACTCGCCCCATCCCTTCCTTTGCATATCCTGCAAGGGAGGCATGTTTTTTTGTTTTGTTTTTTTGTTTATTATTCACGTGCCCACTCACAGCCCTGCTTGTGAGGGCTTTACTTTAGATTATTATGTATATTATGTCAGTATAGACTGATGTGAGCTGGCCCACAACTGGTTGCGGCCAAACTAGTTACAACTGGTTGTCAGACTGGACTGGACTGCAATGAACCAATTTCGTGTGGCCCAGTCCATTTGTATGTAGTTTCTGAATGTGACCGAACCAGTTGCAGTTCTGATTCATGCCTAAAATGGAAAAAACCGGACCTAACCAGACTTTTAAACACTATGGTGGTCAGGGTGGAGAAGATGGGGTCAGAGTTGGTGGATATATGCACACAGTTGGTGAACATCAAGGATGTTCTGTGGAAGGGCACAAAGGACATGGCAGAGGAGGTCCAGGATCAGGCCTTTGTGCAGGTATGGCATGACATGTGGGTTGATGAGGAGGTCAAGGAGAAAATCAAGGAGCTAGCAGAGGAGAAACAGGAATATGCCGAGTTCCTCAAGTTGCAACAGGTGGAGGCGGAAAAGGAGAAGGAGAAAGAGACAAAGAAGTAGTATTCTTAGTGATTGCAGGTCCAGTTGCAGCAACTGGAAAAAGACTGCAACCCAACCCAACTACAACTGGTAGCAACCTGACTTTCAGTTGCAGTTGCTGGACTCGGAGTGATGCATACAACCGGTTGCTAATGTGTCACATGTCACAGTAGGTTTCCTGACCAAAACGAGCCCTGGAACATCCAAAACGGTCAAGAAATGAGCAAGTTATGATCAAAATGAATATTCTACTCATAACTTACTGTCCTTTTGGTTGTTTTACTTGATTCTTTTTGTAGTACAAAACACCAGGACATGGAAGTTCATTTTCTGCACCTAAAAACACAGGTTGTAACCGGTTGTAACCGGTTTCAACTGGTTGCAACTGGGTTGGGTTGCAACCAGTTGCAGTTGCAGTTGTTCATTTTTGGATCAAAAAACCGGACCCAACCAGACTTTCAAACTCTAAGTGTTCTGAAGTTTGGTCAGGTTTGGTTTTCAGCCCTATTTTGGAGTAACCAAACCCTGACCAGTTCTCTGCAGCTTCAAATTGTCTGAGAACCTAACTGAACTGCTCCTAACCAGTCAGGAGCAGTCAGATTAGGTTATAAAACTGGTTCTAATTGGTTCTGGCTGAACTCAGTCAGAACTGGTGTAAACCAGTTCTGACCAGTCAACAGACCAGAGAATCACAAGCAAAAAAAATTATATATCTAAATTATATATTATATGAGTATAAAGAGGGCATGCCCCCTGTCTCGCTAACAAAGCAAAGAAGGGGGGAGGCTTGGACACAGGACCCATGCCCAAGTGGAAACTCAATGCAGATGACACACAAATACATGACATCATCTACCACCACCTGGACGAGTTACATGTCAAACTGACATGTATGGCTCAGACAGGTGGAGGGGTTTGGGGTGAGGGAGGGGGCAGTGGCAGTCAGTGTCAATGACAATAAAATACAAGACCCCCACACTTGCTTGTAGAGCAAGGAGGGGGCAATGACTGATGCCATATCACGTTGTCAAGGGTGACGTGCAACATCTCACCCAGGCAGTGGTCAAGTCATCATCATCAGGTGATGACATAGCTATTGACACCCACAGAACCACCCTGTGAGCAGTGGCTCACAGTGGTGGGGGCAGTGATAGGGCCACTTGGTGGGTTAAGCTCCAAAATCACTTTAAACAACACATAAGTACTTCCACACATTCTGCGAAAGAACGTGAATGTCTCCAATCCCACTTTTGCGACCCCAGAATGACTTTGAACACCTTTGAACACCTTTGAATGACTCTGAACTATTTTGCACATATTTGTGATGCTTTGACCACATGTGTTCACCTTGTATCTGCTTCACAGATCTTTGGACATGTTACCCGCACTTTTCATGCATTTCCCCACCTCATCTGACATATTCTGGAGACACGCACACAGGTATATTAGCACCTTGGGAAACAATGAGGCACTTAGTGAGATTTTGAGATATTACAACAAAGGACAGTTCCCTTCTGACATGTTTTACTCTCTGCATTTTGATCAGGAGGTCCCTTTTTCTTATTGTCTTTATTCACTTTTAATGTAGATATGCTTTACATAGCCTCATGTTCTGCCTTATGTTTCTCTATTCCTCTTTTGGTATTGTCCTCCAAAAACATATAAAAGCTTGTACTACTTACATACAACACAAGAAATCATCTTCACCTCATATTG